>MU866339.1:0-43709 GCA_033296915.1 Triangularia setosa | reverse complement strand
CTACACCCCGCTGTTCCGTTCTGGGCGGTTTGGGGGCCCTTTGGTTCTCCGGTTGTGGACCGGTTTTCCCCAACCCCATCAGAAATGGGTGGGTTTTTTTTGGGCAGCCTTGCCATCATGCCCCCCCCCCCCCCCCCCCCCCCTTCCCAAAAAAAAAAAAAAAGGGGCGCGCCTTCGTCAATACCGAACTGATGAGAGTGGCGACCCAAGACAAAGGGAACCTCCCATGGCACAAGGCGCAGGGCAGTTCGCACGTGCTGCGGACCCATCGACAGGCACTCCTGTGGCCCAGGTCTTGTCGGAGAAGAAGTGGTGAGCTGAGGCAGGTGGATGGTCTTGGCAAGGTACCCATGATAAGTTTTGAGGTTTTGGCCCCCGCTCGCCCCCTTTCTGGTGAGACGATGGGATCAAAGTACCCAGTACTTTGTTCCTGCCAAAGTCTCGGGTGCCTCCGTTGCTGATACGGTACCTTGCAGGAGCTGTTGCCACGCGTGAGCGGCCGACAGGACGGAGTTTATCCAGGGGTCTGGTTCTGTTCCTGCATTAGCTCCCAGCAAACCCCAGAACACTACACAGCGCAAAAGGGAGCTGCAGCAACTCCCACTCGGTCGGTCCCGTCTTTAGCTTGCTGCTGCTGCACATGACAAGTCGGTTTTTGTATCTTGTTCATCTTCAACAACGACGGGAAAGCCAGTGACACCACAACACATTGCTCAGCATCTGGGTCGGGGTTGGCTTTGGCTGTTATGTCGGGCAATTGGCGCGGCGCATCGGAACAAGCGGCCACACGAAGGCTCAGATCGACCATGCACCGTCATGCGGGCCCGTGATGGGAAGATTGGCGGTTGAGGGAAGATTCCAATTCAACCACAGTCGTCCACTCATGGTGCCGCACTGGGCACCTTGGAGAGAGTTTGAAGCAATCCTGGCACAGGCATTGCATATGTGCCTCATCATGTGACGGCCTACTGTGTGTTCTGCTGGCCAAGGATCGTCAAGTTGACAGCTCAATGTTTCTCGTCTGTATTGAGCAGCCCAGGGTTCTTGCCTGCACATAGTTGCGGCCGGAACGTGTCAACTGGAGCTCTGGCTTTATTTTTTATTTCTTTTGGCACGACGGTTTGAGACAACAGCGGTCATGTTTCTGACAATTCTAGACATCGGCAGTGATGTTGATCCCACAATGCAGATGGCGCATATAAGCCTCCCAATCTTGCTGCGATTTCAAGATTGGCGAAGAACAGCACAAGCTGGGCCGTTTTGTGGCCAGGAAATTGCGGCCCTCTGTCAGCATCCCTGGGTCGACCTCCGTTATGAGAAAGCATGACCCATCAGCAAAACGGACCAGGCGCCTGTCGAGCTGTCGCCCAGAACTCAGATCCAAATTTCCAGAAGACCCAACGGAACATCAACCGCGATGAGGCTAAGCCTGTTCCTGCAAAGCCTGCCACATGCTCCCGGGTCACCCGGTTCCCCAACTCCACTACGCATATCGCTTTCTGCACGTCGCAATGATGCAGAAGAATGGGCGAGCAGACGACACGGTACGGGCTATTCTTTGACGATGTTGGCATCTGCATTGTGATATCAGCGCAAACACCACAAACGGGGCACAGCAAACTCTGGCCTCAAACCTGGCCGTTGGTGTTGGGCGTTTGAATGCAATGCAGGAACGGGGAAGCAATCCGGACGGGCGGATCCTCATGGCGCATGCACGGGCCGGACCAGGCCCTGAAGAAATGACACGGACACTCAAATTTCTACAAGCCCTTAAGAAGCGCACGCGCCTCATCTTCAGCGGACGCTGCTTCTGGAAGCATTTTAGAACCTTGCTCGCTGACATGGGCACCTAGGATCATCTGGATCACCACCAACAATGCCCAGTGAGGCCCACGAGGCCCAAGGCCTTTCATGTCTTTTTCAGCCATCACCAATGATCAGATGCAGGGCAAGTATTCCAGCAAGAGTTCTCCCCCTGGTCGACTTTTAATGTTGCATCGAGCGACGGTCATCATCATGACTTCCAACCGTTCAAACGGGAATATCCGTATCTCTGTTTGGGATTGGCCGGGGAAGCTTCCCGCTTGTGCCTTCATTGGTAATTTCGTTTTTTTTCTCTCTTTCTTTTCTTCCTGGTTCTGCTGTCATCACGCTCCTGGGACGAACAGCCGGCTGGGCATGGAAGCTAACGACGTTTTGGGAGGCGCGTTTCAAGTTGCTCTGCGAACGCGATCTGCACTGCGAAATCGCGTCCCGCCCGTTGATACCACCTATTCTTTTATGGCATCTCTCAAAGGCCCGAATGCTCGGTATTTCCTGGGGGTTGGTGAGAATGAGACTCATCATTCTGGAGCACGGGCTAGAAGAGCAATGTTTTTTGCTTGTCAACAGCCCGCTAGCACAATAAAATGTTGGGAAGAACATTTCCCGGCAGACTGACAATTCTGGTTCTAGCTATGGTTCTCTCTGGTTCACTACCTGGACGGGGGGGTTGCGATGCGAGATGCAATGCGGATGCGATGCGATGCAGTGCGTATGCAAATGCAACCACTCAAGAGAAATCTGGGGGAGATGCGACGGGGAAGGACGGCTCGTAAAATTTGGGCTTTTATATTTGTCCTGTTCATCACCGACCGGCCCTGACATGCTCGCAAGCCGGTAGCGAGAGCGATGTTTTTCGACACACCCAGCACTAACACTGCCGCTCATGCATTGATTCTTTTTACTCGTTGATCTCGCGTTGCTGTGCAGACACAAATAATCATCTTGGAGGCCCCCCTTCGCCATGCCCCCTTTGCCTTGAAACCTCTTCTCTTCTGCTTCTCCCGCATTCACGGAACATGATATTTCGCTAATCTAGGCGGATGGGCTCTCAGGCAAGTGATTTTCTTGACTTGCCCGCCCTGGGAACATGTCTCCGATACCACAGGTGTGGGAAGACGCTAATCAATAGGACCCCATGTTACCGATTTTTCCTTCTCACGAAACCATGGATCCCAAAAGAAAAGATGGGTGGTTTTGGTGATGCTGGAGGTGGTGGTATGATGCCTGCCCAGCCCAAACGCTCAGGCCTTTTGTCTCCCTTGATTTCTTCAACAACAGCCTGCTTGATTCGGGATATGAACCCGTCCTCTTGCGCTCTTCCTCCGTATTAACCCAAAACAGCCAAAAGAGTATAGTTCTCAATTCGGCGCTCACGGGTTTGTTTACCGAACAGGCAGTTGTCGAAAATGTTCAATAAGTTTCCTAACTGTAGAAGTCCACACCTTGTGGTCTCACCACGAAACCCACTGAGTGGCCACCACGGTCTTCCCGTGCAAAGCTCCACATAAGCCTAGTGTAAAACCCCCCTGCCTGCCGGGAGTTCTTGCCTGGCCGGTTTTTTTTTCTTCCCTGCCTCGTTGATGGCGGGTGTCATCCATCCCAAAGAAGGCGTCAACCCCGGAGCTATAATACCTTGATAGCACCCAGACGGTCGGCCACGCTGGGGGAGACTAGCTAGGCTGCTAGGGAAGAACCAAAAGGAAGGAGAGATCGGGATGGGTCCGTCCGTCCAGACGGGACGACATGGCAGAAGTGTGTGCGAGAAAATTTTTCGACGACAACCCTGTTTGAGCTGGGCGTGTCACTTCATCCTCCCTGTTTTGCCTGGGGCAACCGGCCAGCCGGTGACAAGGCTGGAGTCATACATACCTAGTTTACGGGCCACAGTCACGGTCAGACCTCTCCTTCTCACCTTCGGTGAGCAGGGGGGGGGGGGGGGGGGTGGGGGGGGGCCTTCAACGATATTTTTTTTCTTAGGCGACTTACTCAGCGGATTGGTTCCCTCCGACCGTTCACCTTGTTGTTCCTTGCTGGTCATTCATGGATTTTGTTCTCGGCTGCTCGTGCCGAAGGGGGTTGAGACGGGGGCAAGTGGTTGAGGGTATGAAAGGGAGAAAAAAGGAGGAACGGGTTTATCTCAAGGAGGTTACTACCGACTGGAAGCGAAAGCGACGGTAACATTTGACTGGTAGTCTTAACACCTGTCAGTTTGACACGGGACTTGAAAGGTTCACGATGCTGCGAAGTGCCGACAGGCATAGTAAGTAGCTGGGTGTTGTCACGGCCTGAGAGACTGGTGATGGCATCGCGAGACCAGCGGTTGTATGAGCATTGAAGAGAGGGGAGATTGGGAGTGGCTCGCGTATTACGGGATCATGACGGCTTTGTTGACCATGTGCGTATATTTCTATCTAGGGCCAGGGCCCAGAAGGAGGTGGTACGTTTATGATGAGTTCATCTCATGATTCTTTGCCAGGGCTGAGGATTAGGAGATGTGTCACATCACATTACGTCACATCATATTTTTGGCTGCGTGAAAGAGGTTAGAGCTGGGCGATATGGGAGCATCGTCATTGTCGTCAGTTCTTGTTGCACGTTTGCTTGCCACGTTATGGACAGCAAAATAGAGACTACTACATAAACCACAGGCCTTCGAAAATAACCTATAAGCCTTTGGGATGGTTTAGAAGCCTAATTTACTATCTTCCAATACCTTTCGATTATCTTTTAAGATCTCTGTTATAACTAACAGTCTCTATTCTTTTTTTCGGTCCACAACGTGTTTGCATGGCAACTTTCGCTGTGCCTAGGAGTTGAAAGGGGGCGCCATGAAGAGTTTGATAAGCAAAGGTAGAGATGTCCTTCACAGTTACAAGATCATTGGAGCTTCACTGGTAGTTGAATATGAAGAAACAAATACACTTCCAACAATATACAACAAAAACCAAGTTGTCCACTTTGAGTGATATTCGCCAAATGCTATCAAGATAGCATCATGTGTAGCGATATGTCTTGAGGGTCATATCCCCTTCAAGCAGTAACTATCTGTATCTTGAAGATCATAGATGAGCCCGATGGTCAAAGAAACCGTTGTGGGGGAGGTGACTCGGCGTTGAAAGTCAACCCAAGGGTTTACTGAACATACTGGCCTTGCAATAATCGCAGACGCAGCGAGAGGTGCATCTTCTTAGCTAGATCATCCCTGCCTATTGATATGTACCTAGATGACAGATCTTTGATTGCCTCTACTAATGCGATAACTCTCACCTCACTGTTGGATGACACCTTGTAGCTGAATCTGGCTCTGAAAGATAGCCTCAAAATGGTTGGGCACGCTCTCCGATGTAAGCTTCACCCTGTAAGTAAAGTTGAAGTCAAGTCCAAGATAAGCTTGAGTCTAAAGTCAGAGACTCACAGAACTTACGGCTCGAGAATGGAGCTTATATTGATCTTGGACATCATATGAAGCAAATTAACCTCAACTTAAATTCTAGCTCACACTCAGGCTCCTAGTTGAAGCTCGTAGTTGACGCTTATTCCTGAAGCTCACGCTTCCCTACAGGACCAGCCATTCCAGAACCACAGTCAGCACAATGTCAGGGGTCAGTGGCTCTTCTCTGGTACTCAAGCTTGAGTCAGTTCTGCTGCTCGTAACCAGGGGCTGCCCCATTCTAAACCTCCACAGCCCCAAAAGCCCTACCCTACACATGAGCCCATCCCAGGATACACCAAACACATCGAAAAATGGGTATAGCCTCGCCCGGCTAGCTCAATCGGTAGAGCGTGAGACTCTTAAGGGGTACTCCGAAATCTCAAGGTTGTGGGTTCGACCCCCACGTCGGGCTCAATTCCCGTCGATACGATTCGATATCTTTTTTCCTCTTTTTGTATTTTTACTATATGCTTGCAAGTGTAGTACCTTCTGGCGGAACACACAGATACACACTGCCATCTTTTCCTCTGAACTTGACAGTGGGTGAGTATGGGTTGAGACGTCGAGACTTTAAATACTGTCCTCTGACGCAGCGACGATGCCTCCTAAAACCATGTAGGGGCCCTTGCTCAATACTGCCCTCTTCCCCGTCCCCTATATCCACCATGACTGCCACCCCTTCCGCCTCCTCTATATCCGCTGCCGTCACCACCTCTTCCTCTATACCCTCCACCACCACCCCCTCCTCGCCCTCTATAACCTCCTCCTCCACCACCACCTCTCCCCCGTCCTCCTCTAAACCCTCCTCCCCCTCTTCCTCCCCTAAACCCACCATGAAACTCGTCCTCATCCGGCCCCTTCTCCCTCCGCTCCTCTCTCTCCTGCTCGCTCGCATCCCAATAATTCTCCACCTGCAACATCTCACAAAAGGCTACCGTCTGCGGGCTGGTATACTCCCTCGGCTGGACCTCACTCCCCCTCTCCCACCCCTTCTGCTCATCCATCACCGGCGCCGTAACCTCAAAGTTCTCCGGTACCTCCATCTTCCCTGTATTCACCAAATTCTCCTCTACCCATTGCTCATTCTCTTTGATCAGACCCAGGTAGTATTCTTCTCCCTTGTCTTCAGGCACTTGTGCCCCGCGAATCCTGAAGGTGGATTTAATCAGGGGGTGGAACGCCCGAAGGATAGAGAGCCATTCCTTATCGTAGGATAGCTTGACTGGGCGGGTGATGGGAGTAGAAGATGGGATCTCCATTAGCTGGAGGAACGCGCGACCAGGGAGACACTTGTCGAGGGCTAGGAAGCGGGTTGTGGTGTTGGTTATGGTTTTGGGGACGGGTTGGCCGGGGGTGGTTTTGATCTGGGGGGTTGGTTTGGAGAAGGTTGACGGGAGGAGGGAACGGAGGGCGTCGGTTTGTTGTTCTTCGGGTCCGAGGTTAGTCGAGGTACCAGTGTCAGGTGGAGCTGGGTTGGTGGATGGGGCAGCTGCGGTTTCTCCGTCGTCGAGGCCAACATCGATTTCATCGGGATTGATGGGGGGAGCGGCAGGGGTTTGTTCCTCGTCAAGATCGAGGTCGATCTCATCTGGGTTGTGCGCGAGAGCCGCCGGAGGGGGTAGGGCGGGTTTAGGAACTGTTTCTGATGTTGCTGTAGGAGGGTCGAACTGCTTGATCGCAGAGTACTTGCAGTGCAAGTGAGCAGAGAACCAGTACGGTGGTCGGAGACGGTTCAGAACATAATCCGCCGCTGGGTTTCCGAGTGAACCATCCTGTGACTCCCTTTGGAAATCAGGCTTCATTTTCCATAGCCGGTTGGCGTCACCGTGCTTTTCGATACCGCGTGGCCAATCGTGACTGATACCGATGTCCACCTGCGTTCGCATCTGCAGCAACTTCCGGACGTCGATCTCCCGAACATGATAGAAAGACTTCGTGTCGCTCTGGTTGAAAGGAAGGCGCTCATAATGGGGTTTGCGGTAGTCGTGGCCCTTCCAGATACCACTCATACCCGCAATCCGGATAGGTCCTAACCGAAGGACGTTGGCGGCGCCCATATAGTAGATATTAGGGGCGACCCAGCCGCCGTAGTGTAGCTCTGCCAGATGAGAGGCTGCTTCATGGTTGCCAGCAACAAAAATGGTGAGGTAGGGGGCCTTTCTCTTGCCACTGTAGTAATCAGGAAAGTCGCCCAGTTCGCGATACTTGGCTGGAATGGACATGACGGTCAGGTCATCGGCATTGCGGACGGCCTGAAAGTCGCCGCCGATGATGAGGAGGTCGACACCATCCCAATTGCGCTCTTTACACGAGGCTGTGATGGAAGAGTAAATGGCGTTGAGGGTGCCGTGGCCCTGTGTTTTATTAGCTGTAAGCTTCCCGGAATATCTTGGGCATCAAAACCAGAACTCACACAGCCTTCAATGGCAACGCGAAGTGACTTGTCGCTCATCTTGGGTTTCTTCCTTTTGGACTTCACACCACGCCCGGCGCGACTGGTCAAGGACTTGTGGAGAATCTGCACTTGAGCAGCACCGAATAAATGCAAAGCTTGTCTTGATGCCCACTGTGTTGCCAGAAGAGGAAGCTGTTGGCGTCTCATAGGTGTTGTGGAATGATTGAACAACCACCAGATGAATTTTTGCTGGAGGAGTGTCTTTCCCACTGTAACAGCGACCGAGCGCCTGAAGAGACCCGTCTCTTTCCCTCACCAACACCACTCCTCCAGGTTGCCATATTTGATATATTCTACCAAAAAATACATCAATAGACTGTCTCGAATAGGATAATTCCCAACGAATGTTTTTACGAGGTTTCGTGTTACTCGCACTCAATTCCTATTCCTGTATTGCGCCACCCTAAATCACCCGCCGCCAGTCGACACCGGCATGACCCGGAAGCTGAAAGCGGCAGAGGGAAGAGCCAGGAATGGAATATATATTAGGTACAACAAAGACGGTTATTTCCCTTCCTACAAATTCCCTCACCTGTAGCTTCATATTAGCTAGTTTATTTGCAGTTTTTTCATCTCCAACTCTCAAGATAAAATATGTTTGATACCTTCACTTATCGCTTCCTCCACTTCCGTCGCCCAACCCTAACCCCTTCCTCACTCCCTTCTCTCCCTGAAGGCATCGAACGCTTCCTCGTTGATACACCTGGTGGGAAAATCGAGGTTCTTTACGGTAAACCCCCAAAGCCAACCCGCAATGGAGCTACCCCGCTATTCTTCGTCCACGGCGGCATGGGGGGTGCCTGGGTTTGGCTTGAATACCTCTCCTTCTTCGCCTCACGCGGCATCCCCTGCTATGCTGTCTCCATGCGCGGCCATGGGAGCAGCTGGCATCCTTCCTACTTCCGGATGGTCTACCTCACCACAAAGCGCATGCTAGCCGAAGATGTTGTCGCCGGTATCAAGTGGGTGCAACAACGACATGGCGGAAAGGAGGTGGTGTATGTGGGCCACTCGAGCGGAGGTGGTTTGGGGCAGTATATCCTCTCTGCACCAGAGTTTGAAGATGTTAAAGTAAAAGGACTGGCGCTCGCGGGAGCGGTGCCCGGGTTTGGATCGTGAGTCTTCCCTGCGCTGTTTTCCTGTCCTCCATCATATGCTGATAGCAAATACCAGACTGGGAGTCTACATTAATTGGTGGCGCCTCGATCCCTGGTTCAGCTTTCGAATGATATTCCACGGCTGGCACCCCAACTCGCCACTCTCTCACCCTTCTCTCACACGCAGGGTGTTCTTTAGTGAGCAACTCCCAGGTTCTTATCTGATGAAGTTTCAGCAAAGAGCCAGCAGGTACGAGAGTTTCCTGTGGCCGCTGGGCATGATGAGCCCATTTGTCAAACCCCAGAATCTGCTTCTCCGAATCACAAGCTGGGGGGCCAACAAAGGGCAGGGTATCATGGTGCTGGGTGGTGAGATTGACAAGATCATGACTGTTCCGGTCATGGAGAAGCTGGCGAACACCTACCGGGAGAGCTACACCAGCCTTGTTGTCCAGAAGAAGATCGAGGGAGAGAAGGGAGATGGGGTCGAAAAGCTTTCTGGAGACGGTGGAGAGGATACTGTTGGTCATGGGGTCAGATGTTGCTATGTACCTGGGGCGGGTCATCATCTTCAGAATGATGTTACTTGGGAGATCGGAGCTCGAAAGCTGCTGGCTTTCTATGAACAGCTATAACTGTTTTATTCCAGAACCAGGACATCTCTACTCATATGTTTAGCTGGCGTTGGACTGATACCATTGTGCTATTTTCATCATCGAGGTTTCACGGGTTGTATAAATTGACGTTCAAATATAACGTATATTATTATCTGGTGGTCGGGAATCTAATGTCTCCTCGCTTTACAAAGCTCAGCTCGGTGAAACCCCAAAGCCAAGCAGATCGTTGAGGATATGTCGTTCTTCCATCGAATTTAGACGTATTACCCATGGAGGAAAAGGGTTAGACGATATGCTAAGATGGGTACTGCTTAAGGATGATGAGATAAGACGCAAGAAGCACGCGAGAAAGGAGATGCTCAAAAACAAGATGCCTTGCTTGTTTGTTGGCTTGTGCCTCGCATGCTTGAATGTTCTGTGTACCGAATTCCTAAGGACGAGAGCATCCTGTTGTGAATGCTCTAAAGCCACAACCCCAACGCCATGCTCGATGCAGTTCCTGGTTGCAGATCCGCAAAAGCTGATGGTTCTCAGGAGATGTCTCTCATCTGCGGCTTGGAATCCAATCCAAGGAAGTCGGCAGCCATCAAAAGCTCGAGGCAGATGTCCACAGGAATATCCATATCAGGTACATCGGTCTGGTCGCGATTCGCGTGATGGTAGTGGAAGTACTCGACAACCTTTTCCAGAACAGGACCTCTTTGCTTGAGAGTTAGCATTTCCCCTTCTTTCGGGAAAAGAAGGAGATTTGTGTGTCCAGGCGGTGTGGTAACGTTGTAGACCATCAGATCAAGTGTAGAATAGCCTCATGCAGTCCAGGATCACTACCGCAACGGCGGAAGTAGCCTGGTCTGTCGTTGATAAAAAAGCATGTGGTATCATCATGTGATGTAGCGACGAGTGAAAGCAGAGAAAAGAAACATACCGGATCTCGCCAAATTCACAGCGACCAGTTTGCGCCTCCCTGAACGGACCCCTCAGCATGGCTCGGATGGTTTCACTGATGAGGGCGGCTTCCCGAAGAATGACAAACTCGAAGCCGTCGTAGGAGATGAGGGTGATGTACTTGCTGTCCGACATAATGTATGCCAAGCCAGTAGTGGGCTGTTGTGTTGAAGGAGGTTGGAGGGCAGCAGCAGCAGCGATGGCCAGGAAGAGATTTCTTGGGTGGCACCCGACGAGGAGAGGCGTGCTGCTGCAGGTTTGGAGATACTGTACACACTAGCTGCTAAGCTCTGGTGATGCCCGAGAATAACCTGAGTTTTGGGGGTATTATGTGGCCGCAGCAGGTGACACCAGTCCCGGGAAATGGAGGTGGCTGGTTCTGACGATGGTGAGGAGAGAATTTTCAAGAGGTGCAGAAAGAAAAATGATTGCATTGTGGTTTGCTGGCTGCCAAGCCGACGATAACCCGAGAACAGGCAGTGGCCACCAGCCACGTCCACAACCAAGGCAGCTGAAAACCCCACTGGTCGGACGGGCTCGGCAGCTTTGCAACCTGGCACTACTGGTGTCCAGTGTGCTGTAATCGTAGGGCTGGGGTCTGACGGAATGCCAGTGATTCATCCAAAGAGAGGGGGGGACACCAAGTGGGAAAAAATTATGAGACAGTGAGGAGTTTTCTCCAGCTTCATCTTTTCCCATCGTCTTTCTCCCCTACACACAGCGTTGCCGCCACAACTGCAAGTCATCTATCACCAAACCGAGTCGTCAACTGGAAGCCTGTTTTTAGTGGTTCGTCACCGACAAGGCACTGAACCAGCTTCTTTCTCCCAGTGGGCCCGCAGCCAATCTTAGCCCCGCGTTTGTGTCATTACCCGACCGCAGGAACCGTTGCCCCGCCGACTGTTTACATCAACCTCCAAGTTGCACCTGCAGCTTGTTTCCCAGTTCCTGCAGCGACTGTCCAGCTTGCTTGTTGCTTGGTGCTTGCTGACTGCACGGATCCCATCCCTCATCCTTGACCACCGAACCGAGTCGTCCCTGTTTCCCCCTCACCATCAACGCCGCGAGAAGCATCATCACGATTTTCACAAGACGTCCCAATTCCACGAGCGCGGTATTTCCAGAGCAGAAGCAGGAGCTGACAGCCAGCTACGAGCGGGGTGGGGAAGAATTATTTTCGTCCTATAATACCTCGATACCTACGTATTTTACCGACTCCTTGAATTGGGCGGATACCTCTCGCTGGCCTGTTCCGCCGCTAGTCGTCTCCCATCCCAACTCAAAGGCACCCAAAACACAGTGCAATAGACGCAAACAAATGGCGTCGTCGTACCAACACCGCAACTCGCACTACGCCCACGAGCGACATGACAGTAGCGCCTCGCGCAGGCCAACATCTGAGAGACGAGACACGCGCGGCACAAGATCGAGTGACGGAACAGTGAGCACTTTCAACAGCATCTCGACATCATCTGGCAGAGAATCAGCAGCGACCGCCATGACGAACGAGGGCCCCGCCTACTCCAAGAAGATTGTTGTTGTCGGCGATGGTGGCTGCGGCAAGACCTGTCTCTTGATTAGTTACAGCCAGGGGTATTTTCCAGAGGTAATTTGGCTTCACGAATGTCCTGCAACCAAGCGCTCTAGGTACTGACGTGAAAAAAAAAAAAAGAAATATGTCCCGACCGTCTTCGAGAACTACATCACCTACCCAACCCATCCCCCGACTGGTAAGACGGTCGAGCTCGCCCTATGGGATACTGCCGGGCAGGAAGAATACGACCGCCTTCGACCCCTCTCATATCCAGAAACCGATCTCATTTTCGTCTGCTTTGCCATCGACTGCCCAAATTCACTAGAGAATGTCATGGATAAGGTTTGTTTTCTCACGATCTTGCCTTTTGGTGCCCAACTGACACCTTGCGAAATAGTGGTATCCCGAAGTCCTTCACTTTTGCCCGTACACCCCACTCATCCTTGTCGGTCTCAAGTCGGATCTCCGCTATAAGAAGACATGCATCGACATGCTGAAAACCCAAGGCCTCACGCCAGTGACTACCGATCAAGGACAGGCGGTCGCCGCTAAGATGGGCGCCCAGTACATGGAATGCAGCTCAAAAGAAATGACGGGTGTGGAGGAGATCTTCGAGAGAGCGATCCTAACAGTGGTGGCCAACGACAGGAAAACGATGGAAGCAGAGGCCGCAAGTGGAGGAGGCAGCATTGGTGACTCGTCCAGCGGAAAAAAGAGGGGGAGGAGTGGGACTGTGAGCGGAGGTCTAGGAGGCCAAAATATCCCAGGAGTTGGGCTGGCGAAGAAGAGGAAGAGTAAATGTTTGATCATGTGATCGAACCAAAATCGAGGGGGAGAAAGAGATGGGCATGGTGGGGTTTATGATGACCTGACTAACTGCATGATCTGATACGAACAACGACTTTCTGCGTTGTGGACTGGTTTTCTTTTTCTCTTTTTTCTGTCTATTTTCTATTACTTCATCACCACCAACTTTTTCTCTTACTGTTGTCTACATTTTTTTTTGGTTCTTTTTCTCTCATACAACTGACTCTGGCTGGCACTGGCTGGCTTGTCGTTAGGCATGGCATGGCATGGCAGGCAAAAATAACGAGCAGGCGAACTGTTTATTTTTCTTGTGTTTGGCTGCTGTTTGCTGTTTGAGTTGGTTGATTGCTGGTGGAAGGTGAAGAGGGAGTTGGGACAGGGGGCAGGGTAAAGGGATGACTTGGTTGGTGCTGATGATGGGGGGGGGGTCGGATGGTTGGGACAAGGAAGGGCAGGTAGGCGACAAGGATCAGGTGCCGGGGGTTATGGATAAAGCAAGGAAATTATTTGAGGGAATATTCAAACTGTGCGGTTGTCTGTGTGTGCGTGTTGTTGGATTGATTGGTGTATTTCGAAAGAGGAAACCTCACCTACCCCTCGAAGAGCCCCCTTTCTCTTCTTTTTGTTTTGATCAGAAGAGGTTGATCACAAAGATGGAGTGTGAGCTTTTCTTTTAGATACCCCGAAGGAGGAATGAAAGATGGATACTTGAATGGATGGCACAAGCATGGATTAGGGGGCAGAAGAAGTAGAGGAGAGAAGAATCGATGTTTTTATGTGTTCAGTTCCTCACCCTGATGCTGCTTGTGTCGATGACATGCATTTGCGTATAAAAGGGGTATCATTCAGAATGCCAGTAAAACTCCAACAAAAAAGCCAAGATATCCCACAAGACCTTTTCCCTCCTGCCCATATGTTCCAATCGTCCCAAACGATTTATGCCCTACTACGCTCTTCCTCGTATCTTGACTGCCCCTCCTCGTGTTCTACCCCCTCCATTTCATCGCCTTTCTCTTCCTCACCCTCCTCCCCTTCGTCGTGCCCTTCTTGCCTACCTTCCTCGGTATCCTCCTCCTTGGCCATCACATTCTCAAACGTACTCCATAACGCTTCTACAGAGCTAAACTCATTTCCCACAGCGATGACGGCCTCAAGGGACCGGTTCAGCTTGTTGATGTTGGCTAGGACGTGCTCGAAGCTCTAATTACCCCCCACCCCAAACACTCTCTGTTAGCACGCCGACCACGAGCCTTAGACATAGAGTTGGTGACGAACCATGGCAATCTCGGAAATGAGCTCCTCCCTCTGCAGCTCGAAGTATGATTTTTCTCTTGTTCCCATCGCTGGCCCAGAGACGGATTGGGAGCGCTGCCGTTGTGGCATTTTGAGGTTGTGCTCGGGCTTCGAGTATCACTTTCGGCTTGTTGGGTTTGTTTACTTGGGGGCAACAGTTCGGGAGGGGTGCGCAGTGGTCGAGACGGGCAGCGAGGGGGGTAGCAAGGCTGTCTACTTGAGACGGCACATAATATGATAGGTAGCTAGGATAAGGGTAGCGAGGTGTGTGACGCGACGGACATGGTCTGCGGGGTTGGTTGGAGATGGCAACCCTATCCCTGAAACGCGGGATGAAAAGTGGTTGCTGGGGTGATAGGGAGGTCAACAACCCCTTTCTTTTTGTGGGAAAGTGCTATTCGACGGCTGAATGCATGGGAAGTCTCAGGAGAAAGAAGCCGGAGAGACAGGAATAGAGGGAGGTTATAAACCGATGTGATTCGGGTGTATCACGCTCTACCTCATGTCCATGCCACAATGCAATATCATTGCCTTGAGCTCTCGGGCTTGAGAAAATTTCCATTCGCAGCGCTCAACATACCAACACCGGTTTGGCAATTGCCCCAGCCAAGCTCAAGCCGGTGACGAAACGACAAGACTCATAAACCCTCTGTTTGAGAGGCTAACAAGAAGTTCCTTCGGACGCGCTCGTCCAGAACGCCGATTCCTTGGATGCTGGCCCGTACTCGATCATGCGTCCCACCCGTCATCGGTCAGTCTCCCTCATCGCCCACCTGTTTTTTTTATGCCCGCTCGCTGACACCGAGGTGATAAGGGATTCTTCGCATGACTTGGCGCAGGCCTCTCACCACCTTCCCCACATTCCGCTGCATAATCCTCCCCATGAGAGTATCCCCCGAGAACCGCCGCATGTCTCCTGTTGTTTCTCCCATCACCCGCCACGCCTACCCCACCGTAAGGTTTCGCAGAGGCGGGCACCCCTTGCGGAAAAGGCATTGAGGGCGTGAAGGTCTGGTCTGTATAGTCCAGAATGGTTTTTGCTGCAAGGTACATTGCGTGTTTTTTGACCTGATCCCCGCGCACTTGAAGTAAACAATTCCATACCTCGTCTCGAGACAACCGACGCCCGCTATCTCCTACGAACACCCTCCACAAATGCTCAGCGACGTTTGTGATGCGGACTGCTAGAGACCTAAACCTCTCACGGAGTACCGCGAGGGAAGAAGGGCATTCTTGACCACGAGAAAACTCTGGCCGATACGGAGCTCCAAAGAACCCAGGTCCTACTGTTGTGACTACGCGGTAGTTTATCAAGGAGTCGTCTCCGAGGTGACGCACTCTGTAGATATCCTTCGCCACTGTCAGAGTATGGGCGAGGAGCGCCTCGTCCTCGTATGTTCGGTAGGCCTTTACCAATCTGAGAAGCACGATCAGAAAGAATTCAAGATTGTCGTTCGCCAGGCTGGTCATCCAAGTACGATGTTCGATCAAATTATTGTTATCAGTCATTCGCAGGTCCCATGTAATACAAAGAGGAAATCGGCGTCATCGTGATCGAACTGAAAATCTGCATGTGGTGGCTTAGGTAGAAGAGACTGAAAAGAATCCAGGGATTATCAGTCAGGGTTGGCCTTCAGACAGCGCGACGATATCACTACCATAGTGGAAAAGCATCTCTTCGTTACCTGTAGCTCAAGAAGCGCCAAATCTTTGCAGTTCTGAAACGTGATGTCACCCGCAAACCTTTTCCATTGGGCCAACGTGGCGAGGGCCGGGATCTCGCGGCCATTTGTGCTCATACTGACGATATTTAACGAATGTGTAATGTGGTTGTTGACAGAACCTATGCGTTTGGTGTCCTCTGTGTTTGCGTGGCGATGGATAATTACAAAGAGATGATTTTGACAAACGTGACTTGGGAGGCTTCGAAACTTATCTTCTGCCAGGGCTCGACTGGAAACCTAACCAACACTACTCAATTCTGATACCCATCACACCTTGCTTCCTGGCGAAGCTTCGTGCTGAATGGTGGAAGTCGTCATGACTGCACCTTCATTTGCAAGCAGGCTTTTCCATACAGCTCCTTCCGTGAGGACTGTGTTATCACCACGGTGGTCTCACGCCAAACAGACCGGTGGCTGGAAACATTCGGCCAGCAGCTTTTTTCCTTGGTAGCCGCAGCCAAGGACAGCCCGGTTCATAGACAAAACCAAGGTTGGAGAACTTAGAAACACTCACGAGTCCCAAAAAGACGCACGGTGGTGACAGAAAAAGCCAAAATATTAGACAGCGTATAAAGCCAGAGAATGGCATGAAAGCCTGGGTCTAACATGCTTCATAGTTACGTCTTGCCTAATACCTAGTTGGTTATTGTTGTTAATGCTAAGCAGGTCGTTTCACTGTACATTGTAGGATTTAGGGTGACAGGAAATCCTACTCCACAATACATATTCACTTTCAAAAACTAAAAATCCATGAACTAAATACCAAGCCCGCATGGCTCAGTGGTAGAGCGCATCACTAGTAATGATGAGGTCGTCAGTTCGATTCTGGCTGTGGGCAATCAATATAATCTTTTGCTCTCTGCTGAAAAGTTTATAGTTCGGTTATCAAGACTTCCTTTTTATTTGGTCCCGTTCTCCATGATGGGGTACCAGATCGGTGACAGATCACTGTCGTCTTGCTCGTGTTAACGTCTTGAGCGTCGTTTATGCTGCGAGTTGATAGCCCTCTAGCAGATGTTTCAAGATCCAGGGCCTAAACATGGATATCAGTTTGGTGGAAACACTGCGGTAGGCATAAGTTTAAAATTTTGTTCCAAGCAAGCAAGCCGATGCCCAGGCGGTCGAGCCTGTCAATTTATGGAACGTCGTGAGTGATTCGATGATCCAGGTAGAACTCCCCATCTCTCGTTAAAAATACCCCGGCGTGGGCTGATGGAAGGAATCCCCTGACGACCCAGGTGAGGCGATAGGCGGCAAGGGAAGACATTGATGCTGTTAGTTGGCATTTAAAGGAGTTGTTACTATTTGCAAGTGGGGATTTTCCAACATAGGGGCTGTTTCACACAATGTAGTTTCGTGGTGCTTCTAGCTCCTGTCCCGCTACTTGGGAATCATTGACATGATTCCGCAAAGCCTTTCTGTACAAAGATATGTCTCGGGTCAGAGGCACGGAAGGCCGTGTGCGGTGGTTGTGTGGCAGCGGAGAGTTGTGGCCCCCAATCTCGGCCGTAGGCATCTGCTGTGATGCTGTCCAATTGACAATTGCCATTGACGTCGCAAAGCGGGGCAAAACACGTAGAAAGCCTGCTAACGCACTTGTCAGGAGAAGGATAATGGTAGGAATGGCTGAGGACGGCAGTGACGGCATTGCGACTGGGAGCGGTGTTGATCATAATTCCACTAGCCTTCCTAAAGGCATACATAGCTCCACGTCGGTGTATGTAAGAGGCGGCTTATTTCTTGGCCGTGATATTCTCTGGCACTGTGCACCGTGATCGCAAATCCTGGAAAGGATGTGATTTCGAGTTCTCTATGGGATCCGTACACCCAAGTTGGCTGTGATGGATTTTGGCTGGACGATGGGGTGCCACGAAGTCATCCGAAGTCCGTTTTTCTCTGTCACTCTGTTCACCAGGTCCACGACCCTACAGACAAACTACAGATTAGCGATGACGGAGCCACGCTGTGACGAGACGATCTCGGTCCTCGATCTCGATGTTGTTGATCGAGAAACGATGGAGTCCTTGGCTGGAGCGTGTGGAGTTCATGTGCGAGAAGGAGATGGATTTCTTTGACAATTGCATCTCGATTTTCTCGCCATGTGGGCACAGTGAGAATAAATTTAGGCTATCGCATCGATCCATCCAATGGCCAATTGGCTGGGACCAAAGGTGGGCCCACAGGCACAGGGATGCCGCCAAGATGAAACGGGGGAGAAGGCGTTACAGCACCATGGGCCGCATTCTTGGCCTTCTTTCAGTGGCTGATGCTCTGCGCTCCCCCTGCGCTAGCTCTGCACTTCCCGCTGTGTTTCGTCAGTCCCGGGTCCATCACTGTGCGTGTTCACCACGACCCGCCAACGCCATGTCGTCTGAGACGCAGCCGAACCATTGACATGAAGTGGAAGGTCCAATTGGCAGCGGGAAGAGGACCCTTCTTTTTACTGCCCTGGCCTTGGCGTGTCGTTTGCTTAGTGTACGAGCATGTAGGAATTTTCTCCAACAGGGGCGTGATTTCGACAACCTCTATCCTCACTTCTCCTCTCATCACTTCCTCCTCCCGTCCCTAGGTAGATATCAACCTGGATGTGGAATTCCTACCGCTCGCTCTTCCTCTTCATCCTATTCCTCACTCTCCACCTCTGCTTCACTCTCGTTTGATGTTGTCTTAAAAGCATATCCACCAATTGATGTCATCGAGGGACTGCTTTATGCATTCCGAACCCCTCCCGTCGATCCCGACAATTCATTCTCTTCCGCGTCTCTTTGTTCGGCATCGCCAGGTTAGAGTTGGACATTTTCTGTTTGGTGGCTTTGGTCTCGGCTGTACTGCGTGTGAGCATCGTCGTGCTCCAACCTCAACCAACACTTCAACTACCTAACCCCACATTCCACGCGACACAAGCCTCTCTATCCATCACAAAACTCTAAGTCTGCTACAGCTTGGAATTTCGACCGCACAATGTCATTAAGGTCGCCGCTCTCGCCGCGGCAGCAGGGCTTCGCGCCCCTATCAAACCATCCTAGCGCTTCAGATATGCAGGACATACCACTGCGCCAGATTCGCAGCAACGCCAGCTCAACGACAGGCGCACGCAGAGCCGACATGGAGCCCATCAGTGAGAAGAACGTGCTCTTCACCGAGGCCGTAGGCACTCCCGCTGGCAGACGGCGGATCAAGAAGGACCTCAAACGCACAGGATCAAGCACCATCAGCGAAGAGACTTCTCTCAACGCAATGGGTCGGTTCTATAACAAGATCATCAGCTTCTCCGTGGTCACGCGCTACCTGGTTTACATCGTACCTGTCGCCTTACTACTCGCCATCCCGCTCCTAATCATTCCATTCACCGGCAATAGTTCTGTCGATCTGGGTGGTCAGAATCTGCTCTGGTTCTTTATTTGGCTCGAGGTATCATGGTGCAGCATCTGGGTGGGAAAGCTGGTCGCGCATGTGATCCCAATCATTTTTATGTTCTTCTGCGGCGTCATCAGCTCGGGCACCAGGAAGTACGCTACCGTCCTGCGCGCTCTCGAGATCCCGCTCTCCCTCTTCTTGTGGGGACTGGCCTCGTGGCTGACCTTCAAGTTCATGCTTTCGGACAAGGAACCCAGGGTGCAGTGGACAGATACGGTTCAGCGGATCCTGCTGTCGCTGTTTCTTGCGTCGGCCGTCCTCCTTGGAGAGAAAGCCATTGTGCAGCTCATCAGTATCTCTTACCACCAGAGGTCGTTCGCCAACCGCATCAAGGACTCCAAGCGCGAAATCTATATTCTCGGCCTCATGTACGAAGCTTCTCGCACGCTCTTCCCCATGTATTGTCAGGAATTCGCCGAGGAGGACTATATTATTAATGATAGTATCGATGTTATCCTCACCGGCGGCAAACCAGGTGGAAAAGGCGTCACCGCTGCGCCCATGAAGCTGGTTGGTGAAGTCGGGCGGTTCGGCGACAAGATTACGTCTGTCTTTGGAAATATTGCCTCCGAGATCACCGGAAAGCAAGTCTTCAATCCCAACTCGGCCCACTCCATCGTCGTGGAGGCCCTCGAGAAGGTCCGGAGCTCCGAGGCCATGGCTCGCCGCATCTGGATGTCGTTTGTGGTGGAGGGCAAGGACTCACTGTCCATGGACGACATCATCGAGGTCATGGGGCCTGCTCATCGGGAGGAAGCCGAGGAATGCTTCCACGCTATTGACGCCGATGAGAATGGTGACATAAGCCTCGATGAGATGGTCCGGAAGGTTGTCGAGATAGGAAAGGAAAGAAAAGCGATCGCCAACAGCATGAAGGATATCAGCCAGGCATTGACGGTGTTCGATAAGGTCCTACTCTTTGTGGTTCTGATCATTGTGATTATCATCTTTTGTAAGTGTTTTCTGTGGCCGATACAGTTGTTCTCTGGTGCTAACTCTCGATGCAGTGGCCGTCTTCCAGAGCAGTTTCATTGCCACTCTCACCACAGCTGGAACTACGCTGCTATCGCTGTCGTTTGTCTTCGCCGTCACCACACAGGAATTCTTGGGTTCTTGCATCTTCCTCTTCGTCAAACACCCTTACGATGTTGGTGACCGCGTGGACATCCAGGGACCCGAAAAACAGCAGCTTATTGTCGAGAAGATCTCGCTGCTCTACACCGTTTTCACCCGTATCGACAAGATGCAAGTCGTCCAGGTGCCCAACATCGCCCTCAACAACCTGTGGATCGAGAACGTCACCAGAAGCAAGGCCATGAAGGAAGTGATTGATGTCAATGTCTCGTTTGACACATCATTTGAGGACATTGAGCTGCTCCGGACTGAGATGGAGAAGTTTGTGCGCTCGCCCGAGAACAGCCGCGACTTCCAGCCTGATATCGGCATTGGCGTCGGTGGTGTTGGTGACCTCGACAAGTTGACGCTTAAGGTCGCGATCAAACACAAGTCCAACTGGCACAACGATACCGTCCGCGCCACTCGTCGCTCCAAGTTCATGTGCGCTCTTACTATGGCGCTCAAGAAGGTGCCGATTTATGCCCCTGGCGGTGGTGGTGAAGCCCTGGGTGGCCCCAAGAACCCAAATTACAGTGTAGCCGTCACGGATGAGTATGCTATCACCGCTCGTGCTCAGGCTGATAAGGAGAAGGAGGCGAAGAGAATGGATTATGCGGATCCAGAGAAACAAGCTGAAGATGCTAGTGAGCAAAAGGCGGCGGAGCAACTGAACACCACCAATCCTGCTGTAGACGCTCTTGATGACTGGGGCTACGAAGAGACGCTTGGTGGTCGGGATCCCTCTACCGCCCGCCCTAGCACGGCTGGCGGTGCTGGTGGGCGTTCCGACCTCCTTGGTGCTCGCGAATCTCAGCGTGGTCGTCGCAGAGCGGGCGAGACAGTGCCCATGGCCCTCGGTGACAGCAACACGCCTGGCGTCCAGCTAACAAGGGCTGCCACAACAAGCACCCGCGGTGGCCGGTCTTTTGACGTGGAGAGACAAGCGGGCGTAGATGCTCCTGCCGGGTCTCCTTACACCACTTGGGCCGTCTACAACTCTCAGACTGGACAACAGCAGGGGCACCCTCAGTCGCAAACCGCATATTCCCCTCCGCAGCAATCCGCAAATCTGAGCGTTCAAGCACCACCTCGCCCTGGGCAAGGTCCAGCCAGCGCTAGGCCCAGAGGCGCCAGCGTCAGCAGCCGCCCCCAAGCGTCGACAGGTGATGGAGGTCCCTTCAGTGGAGGACAGTTTGGTGGTGGGCCTCCTCCTCCAGGCGCGCCTGGTCCGTCGTCAGCTAGACACTAGGTAGGGCTGCCGGGGGCACTTTCGGTGTTTCCTCTAGGCACCGCCACAACCACAATTCACGAGGAGACGAGTAATCATCATGGTGACAGCCAAGACGGGGGTGACCAAAGCACCGACAAGGCAGAAACCGGCAATGATAACAATGGGACGACACAGTAAATACGAAAAGTTGGAAAAGGGTGAGAAACCCAGTTTCGAGGGCACCGGCAGGTCGGGTCTGGTAAAGCACGGTGACGGCGTTGGGGGATTTGCCTTTTTCTTTCTTTGGGAGGTGATGATGGATAAGTTTTGAGACGGGGCACGCCGAACCTATTCAGCCAGTTTTTTTTTTCCCTCGTTGCCAGCAACAAATTCTTTCTGGGGGGGAGGCTTGGGATAAAAAGGGTGAGCCAGAGCGGCAAATGACCCCGCCAACAAACATGCATTGCATTGGGTTTGCATTCTCTTGACATCACTCACGTACATTGTACATTTGCATTCGCCCTGGTCTTTTGCATATACCGTACACACGAAACACAAAAGACGGGCCTGTATAGAGGTTAGACGATAGAGTCCTTTGTCTTTTATTCTTTGGTAGTAAGGTCACCTACTATGGTTTGGGTGAATAGATATTTTGAAGAGCGTGTGATGCCGTTGTTTGATGCGTGAATGGTGATCAAATGAAGAGGCTGTTCATATGTGTGGATCTGATATATCTCTGACTGCGTGTGTGAGATTTTGACATTTGCTGTGAAGTCTAGGGCTTGACCAATTACCAGAGCTGAACTCCTTGGACTTGGATGACCATTACAGGGCGTGGCGTAGAGACTGCAACAACCCACCACACACCACTTACAACTTGTAACACGCATAGAAGCACAAGCCACAAACCTTCCGAGTTGAATGTCAACGTATATCAATTATTTCCATGGGCCTGGTCACTGTCCTTAATGCCTATTGACTATTTTTTTTAATGTTTGTTTACTGTCTTTTAAAGTCTGGAGACTATCTTTCGTTGCCTATCAACTATCTTATATGGCCTGTTTAAAACTCCAAAGGGCCTGTTGATCAATTCAAGAGACGTAGTCTACGTACTTATCATGCGTCGACTTGGATAAGCAGCACCTACTTTGTTGTCGCCAGCGTGCCCATATATACCTTTTTGAGTCCTGGAATAGACTGGAAGAGGGATCTCATGATCATGGATGATACGTTTTCAGCAGAAAAAAAAACCTGATATCTGTCCCTTCTGAACATTATCGAAGACATAGGCTTTATTGTCAACCGCCTAACTAACCCCTGAGCATGCCATCGTGACCCCCTCACTCTAGCAAACATGCTCAACCTCCTGCTTCTTCCCATCACTTTCCCCCAACTCGGTCTTCAGTACCCTCCCAAACTGCTCCTGGAGCACTTCGAAGCAAACCTTGGTGATGGCGGGGTCATACCGCCCCTTGCTCAGCTCATCCCGGATGAAGGCGTGCTGTGCCCAAGCAAACTCGTGGAAGCTGAACATCACGCCAGCTTCCCGCAGCTTCTGACGGATGAGGTCGCGGCCGGCGTCGGGAACGTGGGTGTCCTTGATGCCAAAGATCATGGAGACTTCGCCGGCGATGCGGGACAGGAGGTCGAGGGTGTGGTTGGAGTTGGGAGGGGCGGTGGAGGAGGTGTTGGCGCCGGAGTTGGGGCCTAGAGTGCGGGCGTGCACGTCGGTGGCGAAGTAGCAGACCGTGGAGGAGATTTTGGGGTGGAGCTGGAGGGCGAGGAGAAGTAGGTCAGGATACAGCAGGAGAAGGAGTAGTGGGAAGGGGAAAAGGGGGTACGTACAGCTGCGCGAAGAGCCAGATGGCCTCCCAAGCACATGCCTGTTGCGCCTAGGCGACCGGTGCATGTTGGGAGGGACAGGAGATAGGAGACGGTTTGGGTGACGTCTTCGTCGTAGGACTCGAGAGTCTGTTTACATCCATTTATTGGTCAGCGTCACCGTTCTGAGGGGGTAGATGCTTCAGTAGTAGTGATAGCTACACTAGAGCCCGAGCAAATTGGGCTCCAATGCGACATGAAACCCTTACGAGCTCATCCAGCTTGAAGCTACTCCAAAAAGTGGCAACAACAAACCCTCACCTACGAGCTTTGGTCTCCAAGCTCGAGCTGGAGCTTCAGGTGAAGCTTCGTCAGGGAGTATCCATGCAGGAAAGCAAAGCACAGACCTTTGTTATCTTCCACTCATTCCCTTGATCTGTGCCTGGGACGTCATAGGCAAGAGGTTCAGGACCAGTAAAGTCATGGTAACTGCTGGGGGCGGCGACGATGTAGCCCTGCCCGGCTATTTGTCTGGCGAAGCGAGTAACGGGGCCAGTCACTGTTACACTGTCAACTTCATGGGCTTCTATGGGGAAAGAGAGAGAAATGGCGACACTGACCCTGATAGATCTCGCTGAAGAGAACAACTCCAGGAAAGCGACTACATGTTGATCACTTGGTAAGACGGTGATACAGCAGACCCCCTATTCCGAGTGTAAGGTGGGGGTGGGCTCAGGCTCACGCATTTGGGTATCCTGGAATGGTGGGATGAAACAGGAAAATTCCTTTTATTTTCAATTAGCTAGTTGGGTGTGAGGTTGGCTGTGATGGCTAACTAACTCATCGATGTTGTCTTGCCATTGGCAGTTGTTTGCACGTCGGCATGGCTCTCTTTGATCAACATGTTGGGCTTGTTTGGCGGGCCGATGACTTGTTCAGGATCAGTACCAAAGACCTCTGGAGAAGCTGTATGTTCGGTAGAAACACACAAAGTTCAATTTAAAGAGATTTTGGGCCCAAGGATGGAAATATCTTCTCTTCGTCGACAACGCAGTGGTTTTAAAGCTCGCTCAGTATGAACCTGAGAGCTATTTCCCCGCCAGTTTGATTACCCCAGTGAGGGGCAGAGGGGTAGCTTCTTATCAGCTTATCGGGCTATCACATAATCATCTCGAAGGCGAGAAAAAAGTCCATCGACCCAAATGTCACTGTCGAATGGGTGAATCCAGACAAAAGATGGCCCATGACTATGGGCAGTTCATCAATATCGGCAATTGTAGACGAGGCAGATACCCGATCTGTTGGCAGTTGCGCACCTTGTAGGCAACGCCGCGTTAGGCACCAGGGCAGAATGAAGAAAAAGGAGGGAAAGGGGCGGGAAGTTAGCGGGGCTGATAGGTACCCTCCAGTCGTTGCATGGCCGTTAGTAAGAGACCTCACGGAGCTGACAACATCTTCAAACCCCTTCCAAACACATTTGTTCAACTAGATGCTCGCCAACCTTTTCTAAGACCTCCGCTGTATGAATACCTACGTAGTCTTAAAAATATTTTTTCAGGTTCACCGAATGTTCCGTGGGTTTCGAACAAGGCCTTGATTATCCTGAGGAATGCCTCTCGTGCTGAAGAAGGCATTCCCAGTCCTCAATTAGGCCCCTGTATTTCATCAGAAGGCCTTCCGGATGTTAGAAGGGCATCTTTGGTTCTTTAAAGAGGCATTATTTATTCCAAAATTGGTATGTAAAAGATCCAGGGCGGGTCTTGCGTTTCTCTACCCAGTGTGGTGATGAAGAGGACGTGGCCTCCGGGAAAGTCCTACGCTAACAATCATTCCACTGCTTCTCTGGTTCCGTAATCTGACCGACATCCTGCCCAACCGACGAGCGAGTGGGACTGCTTCTTCAGAACGGCTGTCGTCCTTTCTGGCGAGCTATGCACCCAAGCTGACTTGAATCGGAAACCCAAGGGCAGAGAGCTCGATCTCGTCATTATGAGTCGACTGGAAACGGATAAATGACGAAAGAGCAGGACCGAGCTTCACTTCAGTAAAATCCAGCAGCTCAATATTTCGATGACACTGTCCGACTGGCTTTCAGTGTCCAATGTCAAATATAGGCTACGATAGCGATTGTTTCAATGGTACGGAATCAGTTGTGTGGCTGAATCTAGCAAAAGGTGGTCGCTGCCGTCATCTTGGTGATATTCTTATGGAGTACTCCGTTGCTAATGAGTTTTTGGCCGTTGCATATTTTGCCCCGCCAGCTTGGACATCCCACCCCGAGCTTCTGAGATGTACTCCGTAACTTGCTTAAGCGACTGGCGGTCAGCAACACACTCAAGTGGAATGATGCAAAGCATCGTGATCGCATCGAGACTGTAGTGCAGAATCTTACTGACAGCGAGACAGATACTTTATATGTTGGGCACCTCTTGAGTCCAACCGTACGGCAGCCATCAAGGCGAACGTATCAGAATCCCAGTCAAAGCTGCTCGCCATACTGAAAAGTTTGTAGCTTTCAATACATCGCAATTAGCAATATCGAAGAATATGCAATGACTAGTCGTAATGTCCAGGTATATTCTGAACAGATTCGGTCGACTATTGGACAAATGAGAACAATCCTGCTGAAAATCTCAGCATGGTGACCACATCGTCTCGAAGTACATGAGGCGAAATGTAGTTTTCTTGGCATGCGGTTGTGGTTCTGATGCAAGGTGCATTCAGTTTCATGCGCAAATCCTCAGCTTGAGGGCGGCGTACATACAGTCCAAGCCCCTGTTTGTTCTTTTGGAGCTACTCCGCAGTTTCATGGGCCCATAGAAAATGCCAGGAGCCTCTGAAGATGACATTTCCTGGAGAAGACCTTTCGAACTGTGTCTATGGGGCAAGAAACCAGGGGTTGGCATGTTGCATGGAAAACAGAGGAAGAAAGAGATCTTGGGATAGCTACCTTCACATCATCAGGCAGATGGCCGATGGCTCTGAGCATTAGCAAGGCGAGGCTGGGTTCGGCCTTCAAAGGAGGCGCTGGGTTGTTCCATGAAGCGTGTGGGAGCTTCCAGGCCAATCGACTGAGCTCCTTTCTTGCAGCTCCTGGAACCCCACTTGGGCCTTCTGGCGATTTCCACAGGGTTCCGTGAGCTTCGTCTGCGAAGTGACGCGGGGCTTTTAAACCTGGCTTTTGTGCCCCTCCTCCCTCTACTCTTTCCGTTCTTCATCACACAAACTCAAAAACCCTTCACCTCTTTCCTTCTACACTTGCTTTTTCTTCCCACCAGATTTCGGGAATACTACGACGATCTACTAGTACCAATACCCCACAACCACACCAAACCCGTTGTAGAAAGCAATCACAGACTTCAAGATGGCTCCCGCTGTCGGTATCGACTTGGGCACGACGTACTCTTGCGTCGGTGTCTTCCGTGAGGATCGGTAGGTTTTCCCCCTTCCAACTCATCAGTTGATGCTTGCAATCGCTCTTATCGATGGAGGCCAGGCTGAGAGAGGGGTTCTACGACTCTCCTGGCAGCCTCGCCATCGATCGATTGGACAGTTGCACAGCATCAGCCTTGTTAGTCCTAACAGCTTGCTAACCACCACTCACAGGTGCGAAATTATTGCCAATGACCAGGGTAACCGGACCACGCCTTCCTTCGTTGCCTTCACCGACACCGAGCGTCTCATCGGAGATGCCGCCAAGAACCAGGTCGCCATGAACCCCATCAACACAGTCTTCGATGCCAAGCGTCTCATTGGTCGCAAGTTCACCGACCAGGAGGTCCAGGCCGACATGAAGCACTTCCCCTTCAAGATCATCGAGCGTGGTGGCAAGCCCGTCATTCAGGTTGAGTTCAAGGGCGAGACCAAGGTTTTCACCCCTGAGGAGATCTCCTCCATGGTCCTCACCAAGATGCGTGAGACCGCTGAGGCTTACCTCGGTGGCACTGTCAACAATGCCGTCGTAACCGTCCCCGCCTACTTCAACGACTCTCAGCGTCAGGCTACCAAGGACGCCGGTCTCATCGCTGGCCTCAATGTCCTTCGTATCATTAACGAGCCAACTGCCGCAGCTATTGCATACGGGCTTGACAAGAAGATTGAGGGCGAGCGCAACGTTCTCATCTTCGACTTGGGTGGAGGCACGTTTGATGTGTCTTTGCTTACAATCGAGGAGGGTATCTTCGAGGTCAAGTCCACCGCCGGTGACACTCACTTGGGAGTAAGTTTTACGTCCAATTGGTTAACAATAGACAGTTGCTAACAAGGAATAGGGAGAAGATTTCGATAATCGCCTGGTCAACCACTTCTGTGCCGAATTCAAAAGGAAGCATAAAAAGTCCGTGAACCCGTTATTTTGTTACCCTTATCAACTTTTCGGAGTTGCTGACTTTTCTTTAGGGATCTCTCTGGCAACCCCCGTGCCCTTCGTCGTCTCCGCACAGCCTGCGAGCGTGCCAAGCGTACCCTCTCCTCCAGCGCACAGACTTCCATTGAGATCGACTCTCTCTACGAGGGTATCGATTTCTACACCTCCATCACCCGTGCCCGCTTCGAGGAGTTGTGCCAGGATCTATTCCGTTCCACCCTCCAGCCCGTCGACCGTGTCCTTACCGATGCCAAGATCGATAAGTCTCAAGTCCACGAGATCGTCCTCGTCGGTGGCTCCACCCGTATTCCCCGCATCCAGAAGCTTATCACCGACTACTTCAACGGCAAGGAGCCCAACAAGTCCATCAACCCTGATGAGGCTGTTGCCTATGGTGCCGCCGTCCAGGCCGCCATTCTCTCCGGTGACACTTCCTCCAAGTCCACCAGTGAGATCTTGCTTCTCGATGTTGCCCCTCTGTCCCTCGGTATCGAGACTGCTGGTGGTATGATGACCAAGCTCATTCCTCGCAACACCACCATTCCTACCAAGAAGTCCGAGGTCTTTTCCACCTTTTCCGACAACCAGCCTGGTGTGCTTATCCAGGTCTACGAGGGTGAGCGCCAGCGTACCAAGGACAACAACCTGCTCGGCAAGTTCGAACTCACTGGCATTCCCCCTGCCCCCCGTGGTGTCCCCCAGATCGAGGTTACCTTCGATCTTGATGCCAACGGAATTATGAACGTCTCCGCTCTCGAGAAGGGCACTGGCAAGACCAACCAGATTGTCATTACCAATGACAAGGGTCGTCTTTCCAAGGAGGAGATCGAGCGCATGCTCGCCGAGGCCGAGAAGTTCAAGGAGGAGGATGAGGCCGAGGGTGCCCGTGTTGCTGCCAAGAACGGCCTTGAGTCGTACGCCTACTCTCTGCGCAACACGCTCTCCGACCCCAAGGTCGATGAGAAGCTTGATGCCTCCGACAAGGAGACTCTCAAGGCCGAGATTGACAAGATTGTCGCTTGGCTCGATGAGTCTCAGCAAGCTACCAAGGAGGAATATGAGGACCGCCAGAAGGAGTTGGAGGGTGTTGCCAACCCCATCATGATGAAGTTCTACGGTGCCGGCGGTGCTCCTCCTGGCGGCATGCCCGGTGGTGCTCCTGGCGGTTTCCCCGGTGGCCCCGGCGGTCCTGGTGCCACTCACGATGACGGCCCCACCGTCGAGGAGGTTGACTAAATCAGCTGATCACTTCAAGGGATTACGGAGTTTCTGTTTTTGTTTTCCCATGCGCTAGATTGGAGCTGCGTCACTGGGATGTGGTCTGGTTCGGGTTAACACCTAGATCTGGTTTGCTTTTCCGTCATGATCATGATACACAGGGGAAAAGTTTCAGGAGGTCGCATGGCTTGTATTTTAATGATTCCCACATTTCCTTGTAATGAACAAAGGAATTTTTGTTATGTTTTCGTTCCCTAATGACTGATTTGTGATATGTGGATGTGTCTGTCATCAACTAACCAACACAGTATTGTCTCATGAAGCTAAAATGGTATGCATACTCTCCAGGGAGAAGTTGCATCTGCCCACATACAGACTGTGGATAGACTTTCTCGTAATGCTGGAAGACGTATAAGATGCTTGCTGAGGCATTCTTATGTTGTAAAAAGGCTGTAATATCTCTTAAGAAGTCTATTAGTTATATTTTGAGGCGTCCGATGCAGTTGTACTATATGTGTGAAGGTTAGCTTAATGCCTGTCTAAAATACAAAGAGATGTAGAATAATCCTCTGAAGGCCTAGACAGGATTGATAGAGGTATACCCTTAGGCTAACCAGGCCCCAAATTCCATGTTGCAGACGTCTCAATATCGTGGGTAGACATGTCTCTGTGTTGGACAGGGATGAAAAGGGGGGTGTTTGCGACACTGGGATCGAGGGGATCGACATCACTTTGGATGCAACAGCAGCGGAACCCCGTTCTCTAATGCATCCTTTCATTGACAGCCACCTGATCTTCAAGCGCACCGGAGGCCTGACATCCAAGCAAGTTCCCAAGCAAGCGATCAAGACCATCCACCGTGTCAACAAAGCCATCACCTCAACAGAACAGGTCTATATAGCTCAGTCACTGGACCTTTTTGATCATGTCAATAAAACCGCCAACGTACAAAGGTTTCAGACCCACTCGGTTCTTGGGATTGACCGTCGCTGTTGCTGCCGTTGCCCTTCCATCCCCCTCACCACAACAGCCAATGCATCCATCCAGATCGATGAACAACTTGGCCTCTACGACTGGGGGGCACAATGCTGCCGTCTACGAGTAGGAACACAATACCACGACTGGGAGTACAATGCCAACGACCGAGAGCACGATGCTGCCGTTTACGAGTTCAACACGCAAAAAATGGTGCTCTGACGGTTGACTTCTTGGAAGAGACAAGAAAGTTGTCGGGGTATCGTATCGGTATGTCCTGTCCCTTCGTGATAATGCATTTGTTCTCTCCCATTCCCCTCATTCCTATTACCGTTATTATTAACATACCCACTCCTGTAACTTCATTCTATCACGTTTCTCACATTTACACCCATTTCTACTTTTATATTTTTCATGTCTATTTACAATTATAACCTCAATCGATGTTATTTTACTCTCCCCTCTTCTATCTTCCCTCTTTCTTCTCATTTTTATTTTATGCTCCAACATACTACCAGAGAGGGCCGTGTCCGGCCAGGCCGACTATAAAGACGCCATTTATAAAAAGAAAAAAACATCAAGATTGACAACAGTGGACTCCCACCTCAGGGGCTGAGGCAGCCAGTGCAAGCTATAAATTGATCAGCAGCACCTACCAACAAAGCCATCGTCAAAGCAACCAGCAGACCCTCTCCTCGCTGGTGTTGGAGAGGCCTGATCACAGGGTCCGCAGTCAAGAAAAGAATATCTACGATCAAGAGTACAACTCGATTCAGCAGCGGAAAAGCACCTCTCAAGGATAAAACCAGGCAAGGACGATATTGATGACGGACTCTGTGATGTATCTATGGGGGGGGGGGGGGTTGAGACCCGTTTGTTTTGGCAACTGTAAGATCGTAGATAGCTTCATTTCATAGAGGCACGTGGTGGATAAAAAAGAAAACTGGTACTGTAAAGTAAGCCCAAGCACAGTAACCTTTTAAATCAAGCGGTGAAGGATAATTAACAATTTCTTTGAAGATAGTTAGAAGGCCTATTTGATACTTTTCAGGTATAGAATGACGGTTATTATACGTCTACTGGCTTGCAGTACCAATTATTTTGTCCAAGACGTGAGAGGCTGTTACTGGCGTGGCCAGCCTATAGGGGTGCATAAGCACAGGTCCACTACCCTGCTCTTCTTCTTCTTCTTCTCCATACCGCAGTCTTTTCCTTACCGCCTGAATTCAGCACCCCCCCTTCTACCATCCTCACTGCCTACGGTGCCCGGTAATGCCTCCTTGCACGTTAGGTTTCACTACCTCACAACTAGCTAACCTCGAGACATTATGTTATGAATAGACAAGCAGTTCACCCGCACCACAAACAGATCGCAGCACTCCGCCTCCAAGCAAACCAGACTTATTTTATGCTATTCATCGATTTATGGATTACAAGGCATTATTTCCTTCTGTACATTGTTGAAGGGCCGATAGTCGTCAACTAAGAATTCGTTTCTGTTTCGCTGTTTGATGCTATCCATACATCCAAAGGTTCTGTTCGAAATAGACCCTTGCCTTCCAAGGCATAACAGCTCGTGTAACCTGTGCATTCGCTTTTATTGACAGGATAATGATAAACTACGTTGGCAGCCGCTCGAACAAGTCCTCCATCAGGCCCCTATCCTCGTCGATTTCAGCCGGTTCACAAATTTCCTGCAAAGGTCTTTTTGTTGTTGCCATCCACAGGCCACATTGGATGCTTGCTTCTCCATCTCCAGCAGACGGGTTTTCAAAGCCCGTAACACAGGTAGATAACCATCATTTGACTCCTCATGACCTTCTGAATCCTCCTTGTGGTTATTATTGTATTCCACTTCTGACCTTTCAGCCAGACGGGCCAGGTCCCCCAATAGACACACCATCTCACAAGCATGCTTATACGCATTCTCAGCCTCATCTGCCGCGCGAGAAAATTCTTCGATCGGTTCCTCCTTCTCAAAAATGGAGGCTACCCCTGGGTCAGTGTCGGTCATGCCGAGGTCGGCTTGCCACTAATTGCGCCGCTGCAGGGTTTTCTCTGTAAATTGCTTCAAGTTGTCGTTCAAGGCAGGGGTCGGAGCCGCCCAGTCACCGGGTTCCTTTCGAGAAACAAGACCACTCAACACTTGTTTCCAAAGGATAGCGTCAAAGGTCTCAGGTATCAAGCGTCCGGCAAGAGTGTATGCCGCAGTAGCGAGTCCGAAAACGCCACAATCATAGAGGATTGAAGGCTGTGGGCATTGTGTGGTGTGCCAGGCCCACCTTGAGTCGACATTCGCACCCGGAAATAACTTGCTTCTAACATACTCCGTTGCTCTTTCCATGGCCGCATCTAGGACGTCTTGGTCAGGGAAAAGGCCATAGATGGTGCAAATGTTCTGGTCGCAGTCCACGTGCAGTAATATCTCCCTCTTGTGAAGATATGTTCTCAAAAAAATGAGCAGTCGACGCCATGGCCATGGAGCTAACGTAGTGTACACCGCCCCATTTAGAATTGGTGCAAAATAGTTCCTGTTCACATAGCACAACGTCACAAGGAGGCGGTGCATGAGCTTCATGCTCAAAGGACTCTTTGGATGCCCTAGAATTCTCAGATCCTCCATCCATTGGGGGTCATGATGCGTCGGGTTCATGGCAGAATCGAGTCTGGGCTTTTCTGGAGCCATAAGTGAACACGCAGCGTCGTCGGGGGGTTATTTAGACTCGGAACATGTAGCTCTTCTGAGGTCTGGGACGGAACGAGCTGTCAAAGCACCACCTAGAACCTGCGTGGCACGCTTGATAATGAATTAGCAGCTGCAGGTTACGTCAGGCCAAATATTTGGGAAGAGCTCACAGTGGAGTTGTCTAGATAGATGCTAGTCTGACTGGTAGCTTGGGCCTGGCGATATGGATATGGTGTCCTAATGCTGGATGGATGCAGATGTTGGTGGAAGGATGAGAGAACTAGACCAGGCCAGAGGGGACAGGAAATGACTTGTTGAAAGGTGCGAGCCTGGGTTGAGGCGATTTCGCGAGGAGGAAGGCGCAGCAGAGAATGTTGTTACTACATGGGTAGGAGTTTGTCAACATGTGAACTTGGGAATGGCAGCTACGATCAGCTAGCTCACTTTTGCTGCTTCGAAAGGTAAGGGGCAACAGTCAAGGGTCAGAAGAATGCCGAGGAGAGTAAATCGGAAAGAAACCCCGGAGTAGAGCAGAAGATGAAAACGTGCAAATGCGAAATGTGTAATGCGTTAACGGGTAATGTGGTAAAGGAATAATCTGGTAAGCACCAATCTCAGTGGTCTTTTTCAACATATTCGCAGTGTGCTGATGGTATTATAAGTTTATTTCCTCTGGCACGCAAAAGGTAGGTCTCCCATCCAACCCATCTACCTCCCGATCCCCAACTTCCCTTCCCCTTTCTTTGTAACATCCAATCTATTCTAACCCAGTCCCAAATCTCCCATATCCTCATTATCCAAACCATTCTAAAACTCCATCGGCTCCCCCTGTTGTTGCTGCTGCTGCTGCTGCCCCTGACCCAACCAACTAGCCCCCCTAACCCATTCCACGACCTCAAACCCCAGCCTCCGCTCAATTTTCTCATCAATCACGACCTGTTGCTCCCCCTGACTACTCCCCTCTTGAGATATCAAAACAGGAATCTTGACAGTAATCAGCCCCCCAGACTTGATGTCCACCCCCGCCTGTTGCTGCAGCTGTTGTCCTTTCGGGGAAGAGTTCGGCGACTGATGCTGCTGCTGATAGATTCCCTTTACATAGATGACAAGGTCGGCACCGACGACACCTCTCCAGAGGGTAGCCATCCACTGCCAGTGGTCTACTGGTGCATAGGAGTCCGAGATTGGTGTCTGGCAGGCGAATTTATCAGACAACGTCAGGCTGAAGCCGACGGGGAGGAGAGCGATGGGCGACTTTGATGTTTGAGAACCGGGATGGCCAGGCAACGGATGGCGGCTGCGGGGGGTTGGAGTGGTGGATTCGTTATCTGACGAGTGATGGCTTGTTGACGGGGAGGAACCCTGGGGGGAAGTAACAAAGGAGACGATCTCGGCTGATTTGGCGTGCCACTTTGTGATGGTGCGGAGGTAGGATTCGAACGGGCTGGGATCGGCGGCGGGCTGTTGGCGGAAGGAAACTGGTGTTGTGCTGCCGGCTCTGGAGCCAGGGACAATCTTGGAGCTGCTGGAGAAGCTGCCGGCTAGCTCTTTCGTGATGAGATCGTCAGAGGGTTCTTCGTCGGTGGCATTCCAGGTCTTGATTTCCCAGAATTCGCCTCTCTCCTGGCGCAGGGCACGCTCGATGACACTGCCTACAAGTTTCATCAAAGATAAATCAACTCCTTCCACAGCGATAATCGGACCTCGCTTTTTCTGGCGAGTTTGTTGGGGGTCCGGGACCAAAGGAGGAGAGATACGTTCCAAAACTTGGAGCTTGTTGATGTAGGAGATGGACATGACCATTGCTTCGACGCTTCTGCGGACTTCCTCTTCTTTGGAGTCTTGACAGGATATGTTTTGGGCACCAGGAAAGGAAGACGAGGACAGGTGGGAGGAAGAAAAGAGGGGTTTGGTGTTGGAAGGATAGGCACTTCCAATTTCGGATTCATTGTCTGGCGAGATCGGGATTCGAGAGGTAGAAGGGTTGGTGGTCGAAGTAGATAGGTAGAGGGGAGGCAGGCGGAGGGACTCGTCGAACTCACCACCAGACAGAGGCTGGGAAGCACCACCAGAGAGGACAGACGACAAAGAGCCGGTGCGTTGTTGTTGAGATGGGTGTGGATATGGCTGGTGTTGAGGTAATGGTGGTGGGTATTGGTGTGAAGGAGGATGGCTATACGGAGACGACATAGACATCGACAAGCTGGGGGGCCTTGGAACGGGTGGAGGAGCCATGCTCCCGGTGATGCTACCTCCTGACAATGGACTTGGTCCTGGGCTTACACGAGTAAGCATGGAAGACGGACCTGGAAGCTGAGGAGAACCATAGCCTGGTGCGGGCAGGTTGCTCATGCTCATCGAAGCTCGAGACGCAGATGCTCTGGCAGGCCCCGAATACGAGTGATGTAGTGGAGGGGGAGGTGACGGTAGAGCGTGGTAGTGGTTTCCTGCTGTATTGTATCGTCTACGCTTCGCTTCCAGCGGTGAATAAGCATCTTCATAGTCCTCACGAATATCGTACAAGTTACCACCACTTGCCTGTGCTCCCCATTGTGGTTGAGTGTTTCCTCTCCCCGAAGCAGGCGTTGGTGGAGGTTGTTGGTGGTGAGGATAGCCAGGAGGTGGGGGATGACCTCCTCCGCCTGAAAAAGGGGGCTGTTTCGCTGCTGTGGGCGTCATGAAAGGCGTGGATGGTGTTCTCGGAGTGGCGATGTACCTTCCTCCGCAATTGGGACACTTGTGTGGATCTTGTCCTGGCACCGTTGTTCTTCCTGAAGGAGCACCGCTCTTGTTTCCTCTTCTTGGCTGGTACCGGTACCCTGGGAATTGCGTCTGATGCCGCAACTTTTCCGCCTCTGCAAGCTCTTTCCATTTATTCTTGGACTCTTCTGGCTCGGCCTTCCAATTCTCGCCAATGATCTTGGAAATATCTGGGTTGGCGAGACCAGGATTTTGTTGAACAATCGTCGCTTGGTGGGCTTGTCGATAGAGAATAAAAGCTGACCACAACCCAGAATCAGCGATCAGCTTACAGTAAAGACAAAAAGAAAAACATACCGTTTCTTGGTCTTGGAATCTTTGGTGGAGGAGTGCAGAGACAGACCAGATCTTGACCAGAACCGTTGCCCTCCGGAATATGACCACCATGAAAAGGACCGGGGTTGGTCGTATGGGGTGTTTGAAGAGTCAAGTTCTCGATCCGTGAACGACTGTTAGCTTCTTCGGTGTTGATGGACGCCGCTCGCTTTCTAGTTACCGGCCCGCTACCGAGCTGAGGATTATGCCTGTGCGGAGAAGAAGAAATGAAAGAAGAACCACGAGTAGAATGGGAAGGACCAGAAGGTAAAAGAGGAGCTGAAGTCACAAAGGGAGCGTCTCGTCTTGCCGATGTGGCCCTTGCAGCCGGTATTGTTGCTGACTCTCCACCTCCGACTGTCGTTCTTATTGACGAAGATGTGGTTGGTATGCTTCCCCCTCCTGCCAATCTCGCAGCAGACATGGCTGAGCGGGTTAAAGGGCCAGTCTGCTGCTGCTGCTGCTGATGTGATTGCTGCTGCTGAGGTTGTGAACCTGGTGGCTGCCGCTGCTGCTGTGAGGACGACGGTATTACTTCTGTCATTTTTCCTCCCCCTTTTCCCATCGGGCTGATTAGATCTCGAGCTGTCTGAGAAGAAAAAAAGGCAAAGAAGGAAAAGACCAGAAAAAGCTTTGTGTTGAGTAAGACAACAAACGGATTGGAGGGGAAAGGTGGTAAGGAGTGGAGGGGGTTAAAACCAGAAAGACTAATCCGCAGACTGATCCAGTCTATCGGGACGCACAATCTCCCACCTCTCCTCTCTCCTCGCCGGGCACCCCGTAATCCTGGATATGGCGTTTGACCTGTCTCTCCACCTCCACCGGAGAGACGAAGCCCGAAGTGAGTTGGACTAGACAGGACCTGACCGGATCTGACAAAGTGTATGACTGGCCTGCCTGTCTCTCTGTATGTATGTCTTGGAATGAGAGCAGGAGATGGTGTTGTAAAAGAGCCCAAACCGGAAAGAAACCGCCAAACAAGGAAACTCCATCTACAACCAGGAAGTCCTGTTATCGTTGCCGTGCGTCTGCGTATGAGCGGTGTCCAGAGTAGGCAAAGGCCTCTCTCTCTCTCTCTCTCTCTGTAAGTGTTATCTGTCTGAGTGGCTTCCCACCAGGAGAGAATGAAATAAAGGACCAATCAAGAGGTGGATGTATCGGGATTGTATCCTTTGTGATCTGTCTTCCCTGTTAATTTTCACCGTCCCCAGACAATGCCAGAGACCCCTCTCCAGATCCCCAATAGCGAGAGAAAGGCAGATAATGGATGGCCGTATCATTGGGTGCCCCAGAGAGTATTGCTAAGTGGCTGGCTGTGGTGCTAGTCTAAAATGACATTACTACGAAGAGCAGCGTGATCGGCCAACGACAACAGAGAGAAAGAGTGGGCAATCCAGAGGCGCGTAGCTATGGTTATGGTTGTGGTGGCCCCTTTTTTCCTGTAGATGTCTCGGGAGCGAGTATGCGCCGCAGCTCCAACGTTGGCAGGACCAGACTTTTTCTTTGTCCCGCGTTTGCAGACATTCCGTTCGCAGTGGCCCATTTCAGGTCAGAAATCTTCTTTGATCCAGCCGCGCTCTGCCATGACAATACTGAAGGCAAAAGGAATGTGGGAGCATGCCGCTGAGGAATGAGCATGTTGGACAAACACCATGGTCAACCGAAACAGGCCTAGTCCCTCTTCATACATCCTCTTGATCGCTTCCAATTCCAGCCCAAAAGGGTCAAAAGGGGTCCCGATTGTTGGCCAGAGTGTGGGGAAGACAGTCATAAAGAGAAAAAAAAAAATTGCAGTTGTTGTCGTTGGGTTGCTGTTTATATCATCCTGTCTTCTCAAGCGCAATCCCGCCAGCCAGCTCCCGTTGCAAATGTTCCTCCCCATCCCAAACAGATATCATGACAAAAGAAGAAAATGTGATTACGCGCCAACTCCGACCTGCAACGCAGTTTTCCCAACCAAACCGGTATCCTCATCTATCATACGTGCTAAAATCAGAGATATGACCAGTACCTATCCGCCGTGCTCTAGGCTTGCCTGGCCGCTACTCCTGAATCACCCCAGCCCTCCGAGACCGATGGTATGGACTGGATGTGTACGAGAACCGAGTTTATGAAATGAAACCCCGGCCTGACTCGCTGGCCAGCACCTGGGCGCTACGTCTAGCATCAAGGAACAAGTCCTCGCACTCTGCAACATCTTGGACATCAATCTGAGAGCGGCCATTGACCCGCGCGAGAATACTATCATATCACTTTTGTTAGTTTTCTGAACCAGCAGCACACACCCGAGACAACATACCTAGCAGGAGCCAATAGTTGGAGACAATACCGAAGGCTGATACGCACACCATGCTCCGCAATTTTATCGACAGCGGCGTCTGTGAGCTGCACGCCCTCGGTGGTTGACCGAATCCGTACGATTCTCTTGATCTCCTCAGGCTCGTACGGATGGGTGGGGATGATGAGAAGGCGAGACAAAAAGTCAGGAGGAACGCCGTGGGCAGCGACCAGGTCGTCAGCCCCACGAATAGTAGTGACACCCCGGTTTGAGGCCAGAACCACAATCGGGGAAATAGGGGACTCCAGCGCTTTGTTAAGATAGGTAAAGCACTCAACATCGAGCATGTGCGCCTGTGAGAATCGTCAGCCAGGATTCCGTCAGCCCTCTCTTCCCCAGAGAACTTTACCTCATCGATAAATAACACACCCGGCACCAGCTCCGCAACACCCTGATTGATATACTTGCTCACCACCTTGTTGATCTCCCCCCTCAACTTATCCGTAATCTCGGTCATCTTCGGCTTCATCAGCTGGCCCATCATGCTCATGATATCCTGACCGCCCTGCGGCCTAGCATTCGCCACATCCAAATCATGCAAGCTCACATCCTGCACAATCTCCTTCTTCTTGTGCACCTCCCCCTTGGGAATAGGCACATACTCCTCCGCCTCCAGGTCAAATTCAGTCGCGTATGCATCCGATCTTCCCACCCTCTTGCACGCACCCGTATTCGTCTCAATGTAAATCACATCGCCCACGGTAACCCTCTCCTTCTGAATGGCCTCGTAGATACTCGGGTCCAGTCTCAGCTTCTTTTGTCCTCGCGCGCTCTTGAGCCCGATGAGCAGAGTACTAATAGTCTTGCCGTATCCGCCCAAGGGGTTCTCCGCCTCCTCCGGTGTGAGTTCTGTGACTTCGCCCTCGTACACATCTTTGGTCTCGCGGACCTTGAGGCCGATTGCTCGCCGGAAGTTCTCCATCAAGACTTCGGTCTTCTTCACTTCGGTCGAGTAGATTTCGCTGCCGGTGATGGGGCAGAAGGGGATCTTGGTACCGAGCTCTTGGCTGATGGCGAGGGCGAGGGCGGTCTTGCCTGTTCCTGGACCGCCGGCGAGGAGGACGCCACGGCCGGCCATCTTGTGAGCTCGGATGAGATCGACGACGACGCCGCATGCCTGGTTTTTGATCATGATTAGTACCCATTGCGTGGAATTCAAAGTTGAGGTCAGTGGTAAAGTACCTCGCGCGCCGAGTTTTGGCCCACAAAGCCAGCAGCCTGTTTCTCCGCGATGCCCGCCGAGTTGAGACCCAGGCCCTTGATGTGGGTGTGCGCCGCCGTGCGATGGTCGCGGCTGTTGCCGCGGACTTCGCTAATTTGGACCATAATTGATGCTGGTGTTCTTGTAGTCGTCGAGTTGAGAATGTATTGTATCGGACGTGGTCAATTCGGGGTTGGACGGGTTCAGAAGGAGTCTGTCTGATGGCGGTGGAATGGCTGCGAACTTGGGAGAGAAAGATGGACGCGAGCTCCAGGAGCTCTCAAATTTCCAGGAACGCGATTGATTGCTGCCAGCCAAAAGCCAAAGCCAAAAGCAAGTGGTCTGTGCACCTGCCTACAGAAGACCGGGAGTTGGGTGAGATGTCAGCAGAGTTACTGGGTGTTTGGCAGAATGACTTTTGGGCTCGTGATTAGAGTGATTCTATGAAACTATCTATTTCCTCACATTTTGTACTTTTTTTTTCCCCCTCCATATTCAGGTTTCTATCTTGTCGTACCAGATGCAATTCAAGATTGTGTCTTCCAGGGTTAGGGTTCTCTCATCAGTCCCCCTCCCCCTTTTTTTTGTGTTAACGAACGGTGCCACCACCACCAAAATTTCCCTCTCTTATTTGCTTCTCATTCTCTCCATCTCCACAAATCCTTCTTCATCCCCAGAGCTCGTATCCTCCCCTTCTAGCATCGGCACTCCCTCCTCTCTTCTATTCGCCTCACCCCCTTCCACATCCTGCTCCTTGGAGCCCACCACCTCGGCCTTCTTCTTGCCCAGAGCCGCCCACATCGCCCCTCCCAAGATCAACGCACACCCCATCACACTCCAAACGCCCATAGTATGCCCAAACACCCACCTGTCAAACCCGGCCGCAAATAGCATGTGAGTGTACACCATTGCTGTCGCCCTATTACTCTTCTCTCCCGCCAGCCCAGCCGTCAATAGGAACTGCAAGCCGAAGCCGCAAATACCCAAGCTACACAGCAAGAACCACTGATACCCTGACGCCGGGAAACCAAATCTTATAGCTGGCTGTCCGATATCAAGGAGTGGACATATAAGCAAAGCAGTAGTGCTGACGAGGGTGCTGAAAACTGAGAAGTAATTAACTGTAATCAACGGGTGAGTCCGTTTACCTATCCAGCGAATGGTGCTGTATGCACCTGCTGCCCCGAGCACACCAAGGAGCGCAACAAGAATGGCAAACAGGCGTTGGGTCGGTGTTGCGTCGTCCCCTGGTGGATGATGCGATCCTTCCTCTGATGACGGCGGCGATGGTGAAGAATCTGAAGAGAATAACGAAGTAGGTTTGGCGATGAGAACCACGCCACCTAGGGCGATGAAGGAGGCGATTTGTTCCTTGCGAGTGAAGGGGTCCTTGAGAAGCAGATGGCATATGTAGCCTGCTACACTGGGGGCGAGGAAGGTGATGACTGTTGCTTCGGCTAGGGGGAGGTACATCATGGAATACCACATGCCGTAAATGCCGAACTGTGGCATCGTTAGTATCGGAGATATCAGAGCGAAAGGGTGGTCTCAAACATACAAATCCGCTGAACCCTCTAAGAAGCAACAGAGGTCTGATGTTCCTGGGGCCCATGGGGAAGTCGGGGATGCTCTTCCAGTACATGTATATGCAGGAGAGTATCGAGGTGACGCTCATCCGCACAAAGAGAATCTGGAAAGGGTGCATCCCGTCTCCTTCTAGCTCGAGTAACCGTGCCGAAACGTTCATGAGAGCACCAAACAACTGAGCAAAGACCACTAATATTGGCCCCTTGTTCTTCTCCCAGAAAGCGAGACATGATCTCGCAAAGGCATTTTGTGTCTGTTTTTCTTGAGAAATTATATGGGACCTTGGCGAGGCTGAAGCTGGAGCATGGCGAGAAGGCGAGGACGACAAGTCTCCTCGTTGAGGATTTGGACTGCCAGATCGTGATCGAAGACCCTGAACGTTTGCTGTCAGGTATGGTGATGAGGTCCTAGCCTTGCCACTGGCCACTGCTTCCATGGGGAGGTTGTCAATAACATCTTCATCATCGCTCTCGTCCAACTGTTTGCTGGGTACGTTTAGATAACGGGACATGACTGCGAAAATGATAGGAATAGTTCAACAAAACTAGACGAGGGATTACTCATCTTGCCGTTGACAAGATGTAGGAGAAGAAAAAGAAGTTTCTGGCTTAGCAGGAAAAGCTAAACCCAAGCACATCAAAAGCGGAGAGAATAGCATGCCTGGGCTGTTATCCCCGGACCGGGCGGAGTGCTAGGCGCACACTTTAAGCCGGACTGACTGGGCGACAGCAACTGTGATTTGTGAATGGGTGGATGCAAGTCAGGCACTCTCACGCACCAATACTCCATGTTGTGGATCAGGCTGGCAGGTAATGACAGCCATCGGATACGGGAACCGTTCGTCGGATGCCAGGGGTTGTCCATATCATGGCTCTACCCGCCCGATATCGCGCTGGGTGACAGCGAAATGTTGGTTTTTTGCGTGCTTCATCTCTGCGTCATTCAAACGGTGCTAAACCCAAGGAAAGAAGGTGTTTGGTTGGGAGGGGTAGTCGATGTGGGGGTCGGCGTCATGTGAGAGCCTGCTTTTTCGATAGCTTATGGAGAGGTGAAAGTGCATGATGGGTTACTTCTGCATCTCAGAGAAAGAAGTCGAATATGCATCACAGTCTCTATTGCAGAATTGCAAAGGAGGAGTGACAAGTGAGCATTGACAAGAATTCAAATGACAGGCTTGGCTCATTTATTCCCAGATAGGAAATAGTTACACAATCAGGAAAGAGTTCTCATTCGCAAACGTGTTGTTGTCCTTTCATTCGTGACATCCAGCTGATTGCTGCTCATCAGCATCATCTGTCATTCTGTTTGGCAAACTGCGGGTGGTATCATTCTTTGAAGGCATCATCGTGCCAAATTGCAAGCACCTCCCTTTACGACTCATACGTTCACATACAAACCCGACCTCCACGCGCACCACCATGGCTTCCAAAAGACGTATCGGTGCCGCCCTTGGTGATTCTTCTAAACCTGCGGACAAGCTCATTACCGATTTTCGGGGTCATCCAACTCGACTTAAGCGGCAAAAGACGGAAGACTTGAACCTGGACTCCGCCACTGGGCCAAAGCAGACCACGATGGCATCATCATTGGCCGAATCATCATGGGAAGACAAGCCGTCATTGGCAGACCTTAACTTATTTTCACAAGAGGAACATACTTGGGAAGTGAGAGACACCAAATCACAACCCCAGAAACAGCGACAAAAGGCTGACATGGCGGGCTCAGATTCGTCCCGGGAAGAAGAATCAGCAGAAGAGCCGCGGCAAAGCAGCAAACACACCACATTTCCACTCACTTCCTGAAAAGACTACTCTCGAACCAAAAACTAGACATCTTGTTCTCGCCTACGAGAAGGGTGATCTCTTTGATGCCCCGCCCAACAGCGTCCTCATCCACGCCTGCAACACCATTGGCAGGTGGGGAGGTGGTATTGCCGCCACTTTCAAGAAGCATTACCCAGCTGCTTTTGAGGTATACAGGGACCACTGCAAGAAGTTCACTCCGGATGAGCTTATTGGAACAGCCCTTCTCATTGCCCCCCAATCTGACAAGTATTGGCCTCTCAAAGACGATGAGGTCGAGCTTGCTGAGGCCAAAAGAAAGGATAGCAAAGCCAATGACACCGGCATCACCACACCAAATGATGATTCCCACGATCCAGAAGCCGATGGCCCCAAAACCACCACGCAAGACGGCTGGTTCCGAATCCCTAAATGCTCCAAAGCCCCCCAAGACGGATCCCATCAACGCGAACAAAGATACGACTGGGCCAAGCGGGATGATCCCGGCGGCGACTACGACTATGACCCCCAACCCCCGAGCCACAACCACGAAAAAGACATCCACTACATCGCTTGCCTCTTCACCAGCAAAAACATCGGCGCCAAGCGCGACGCCCCCGAGATGATTCTCAAGCACACCGAGTCCGCTATGAAGAACCTCTTGCTCAATCTCAGCGGCGTCAAGTTCAACCCCGAGGTGAGGATGTGCATGATCAACTCGGGGCTGTTCGGGGTGCCATGGGAGAGTACGAGCGAGTTGCTGGATGGGATGAAGCTAAGCGAGTTGCTGGATGGGATAAAGCTGAGCAGGTTTCAGACGTGGGGGAGGGAGGTTTTCAAGGTTATTGTTGTGTCGAAGGAGGACGGGCCGGAGGAGGAGGGGAAGAAGGTTCTTGGGGAGAGTAATATAAGCAGTACTAGGCGTACGCAGTACCGGTTTGGTTACTCCAGAAGAGGCAGGGGGCGTAGTTGATGTATGACACGGACATTGGAAGATGGAACTTGATACGTGGGCATGGCCAAGATACCTTGGGGTGCACGCCCTGGATCAAATATGAGAATTGATACTGCAAGTGAGTCAACACATAACAACCATTTATTATTATTATTATTCCTACTCCGTTCTACCCTAATGGAAAGAGTGTGCCGGTCCTGCTGTTGCTATTTACATAGGAAAACCGTGCTCTAA
>MU866338.1:0-43734 GCA_033296915.1 Triangularia setosa | reverse complement strand
TAATTCCAAGTAATTTTAATTGTTTTGAGCTGTTTTGGTGGAATTGTTCTTGTATTTGCAGTGTAGGTGCAGGGAGTGTGGCGCTTTCGCTTATAAACCACGTTACCTTACAACGCCAAAAAGCCGAAACAAATGCCTAGTCAACTACAACCAACCCACTGTAAGCCTTGTGGGAAATGGCCTGCTTGACCCTGTCGAATGGATCTTTGCCGCGCTTCACTTCAGGCTCGACCCTAACCTCCTCCCCGTCCTTGGTCACGATCACCACCATCTCCTTTTCCTTCTCCTCGAGCTCGTCAAAGCCAGCACCACCTAGAAAAACCTTGAGCATGCCTTGCGAATACCCGCTCACAAGAGTAGTACCCACCTGATTGGCCGCCACGGGCTTGGGGGCAATGCCGTCGTACGAGTAGGAGTGTCTCGCCCGACCTCCAGCAAGGTTCCAAAACACCAGCTCGGGCATTTCGTACCCCGCCTCCTTGAAGTCATTTTGGATCCGCTCAAAGCTCGAAGACCACTGACTTTCTCTACACTGAGCCGCGTTGAAGTGCATGTCGCTAAAGACAAACACTCGCTTGACCATGTCGTCAGGCTCGACAGCATTCTTAATGGCCATGGGCAAAATCAGACGGCTGAAGACGGCACAGAAGTCTGTGCTACCGCCCCAGTCTGCTGTTGCCATCTTTCTGTATTTCTGAGCCAAACCGTCGCTCAAGTCAACCTTCTCGACTCGGGGATTCGTGGAGAAGGTGATGAAAGCGCCACCAAACGGGGGCTGGGTGACCTCGGCCACCAAGAGCGAAAGGCCAATGGCACTGTCCATCGGGTTGGTGCCATCCTGGAAGACAGGACCCATCATGCTCCCCGAGACATCGCACACGGCTATACTGGATTCAAGAGTGCCAGAATCCTTGATGCGCTGGACAAGTGTTTTCCACTGGCTGTCAACCACCTTGGCGGTGGCGGCGCTCACAGCATCAGCCTTCATTTCACTGAGGGTCCGCTTCTTCTTGGGCTCATCATCAAAAGAATACGTCCTGCGGCCTTGCGCGTCTCGAACGGCCTTGATGAGAGTGCTAGGAAGGAGAGTGGCGCCACTGATCTGAGTCTTGCCGGCTCCAACGTCGTCGAGGTACTTCGTGAACCGTTTCTCATCCATGGACGCGAAGATAGGAGTGTAATTGTTCATGGCCACAGAGGGGACACGCTCGTACTTGATCTTGTCGAGGGTGCTGGCCGACAGGTTGCGCTCAACAACATCCAAATGCTTGCGGAGGGTGGAGACGTCCTTCCGATAGGCCTCACGTGCATGGCGGAGGTAGAGCTCGCGATTGCTGGCGATAGCGGCATCAAACAGGGTAGCAGGGTACATCAGCTCGGCGATGGAGGAAACTACAAACGTGTGCTTGTCGTGGAAGCGGTCTGTTGATGGTGCCCACTTGCCGCAGAGCGAGATTTGCTTCCTGGCATTGTTGTCACCGTCTCTCAGGAGGGTAATGTCCTTCTTGAGCTGCTCGGCGAAAAGACGCGAGACAGTCAAGTGGAGTGCGCGGTAGGTGGCATCAGACTCCAAGAGGGCAAGGACTTGTCCGTGGCGAGCATCGCGGGTTTCAGCACGCTTCTCCTTGGCCTTCTCCTGGTTATAGCGCACTGATGGCTTTGCCTCGGACCTGATGTTGAGAACGTCGCGAGGGCTGGCGAGAACATTAAGCTTGCGGTTGGCGGCAAGAGCAAGGAGATTCAAAAGATCTTTCCAGTAGCCATGAGATAGACCGGTGACGAAATCAACGCTGGGGGCGTCCTCTTCTGTCGTTTCGGCATTCACCATGACAATATCATTCTCAACCAGGTCGCCTTCTTGCTTCTTCGCAGATGTAGGCCTTGGAATCACGGGACTGCTGAGCAAGTGGATGTTGCTGACCAAGGTCAGGGGGTGATGCTCAGCCAGCCAGCCGGCGCACTGATAAAAGGAGATGCGTGAGCTCTTGCCCAGATGTATCGACCGCGCGTTGAAGATGATTTTGAGGGTAGCGAGGGGATCCTCCGCCCAGGCAGCAGTGAGAATTTTGTTGAGGCAATCGCTGTGGATGACTTCCTCGAGCTCGGTAAATAGATCGACAAGGATACTTTTCGATGACCTGAACGTAACATCGCCATTCTCGGTGCGCATTTTGTCGTCACCCAAGTGAAAGTCGTCCAGTCCTTTATGGGACAAAAGACTATCCATGAAGCTGCTCCCCGTGGAGGCAGCGGCGGCAGCTGCATAGCTTTTAGGGGCACCGCCCTTGACTTCGACCTTGGTTTCGACCTTGACGTCGGACTTGGTGTCACGCTTGAGGGTCTTCTTGAGATAGGTCGCGAAGTCCTCCTGCGATACTCGGAGGGCGCCAAGCTGGGGTAGCAGGACTGGGCATTTGGCCTTGAGAAACCAAGTGTCGTCTTCCTGTTTGGTGTCGCTCTGAGCTGTCATGCTGAGCGTCGGGATGGAGCGATTGTTGGTAGATAGAGGAAGGGTGGGAGAGAGACTGGGGAGTCGATCAATATTCCGGATTGAAAAAGAGAGCGAGGACAACTCCTGGCGGTTGACTTGACTCACCGCCGAAGAGAGTTGAAACTGAAAATGGGTGGAAGCTGCACGCGCACAACTGGGCATTTGATGTCTCCTGCATGGCACACTAGCTCCACATATCGAGGACGGAAACAGTGAGGACAACTTTTTTCCCCACTTGCCATAACTCCCAAGCTCGATTGTGTCACGGATACCCCCCGTGAGAACTACAATTTTATACCTTGTGGCTCTATCCGACAGTCTTGTTCCTCTCTCTTTTGTACTGCTGTTTGGTCTATGTAGATGATCATGCATATTCAACTGAGGTGTCACTGTCCGCTCCCTTGTCAAGAAGAAGCTGAACTGCGGCGTAGCTAGTAGCTCCGCCACTGCGGGAGCTAGTTTACACTACTCCTCAGCCCTATGAGATTCATTTTCGTCGGCCTCATCTTCGATGATCTTGCTCCCTTCTGGTGGAAACTGGGAGAATAGCAACACGACATACGCAAGAATTGCAATCGCCTACACCCCGTCAGTTCTTGAGCCCAAGGCTGTATCCGAATCGGCAAACTCACCGCATTGACAAAGAAAGTTAAATGTGGCTTCCCGATCTCAGCGAGGGCGGCAAACACAAAGCCAAACAGGCCCTGCGTTGCCAGCCGAGCGATGTTTTCCACTAGACCCAGCGCGTTTAGTACATCTGCTCGCTGAGATGGCGAACACATCTCGGTCATGACGCCCTTGGCTGCTGGTGCTGAGCCAGACGCCAAAGGAAGCAAAAATGCAGCTGTAGATACACATGCCATCGGTCAGCAACCCAAAACATTCATCAACAGAGATCCCGTTGCTTACCAAGGTAGATGTGCCAGCTCTTGGTGGCAAACGCCGTACACATGGTCAGAATCCCATCTGCCACAAGACTGACTCGCAAAAAATACAAATCGAATTCAGTTCCTTCGTCCTCTTTGACAGGTTCTGCGTCTACCGGCTCTTGCTCGGCAAACGATCCGATGGGCGCTTCAAACTCTTCTGGGTTGGTTGCCAGGTGCGGCGACGGTGCCACTTCTCCGTTGCCCTCGTGGTCATCATGTTGCGCCTTTGGATGTCGTGACATATACCAGCACCGCCCTCTATTGATGATGCGTGGAAACGCAAAGATCAAAAACATGCCGCGCATAAACGCAAACCTCGAAGTCAACCAGCCGTTCTCGGTCTGCTTAAAATCAAACTTGGCCGTGGCATAGAGCTGCATAAGCAATGGCGCATATCCTGTTGCCAGCTGTTGTTGGTCAGCGTCATACACACACGCACACACCTCCGTTGAATGGACAGGGAGCAAACATACCACACCGAGAAAGATACCGGCACAAAGAATCATCAATCCGTAATGTTTCTTCACGGACCCATTCTGACACAGGATTTTCTGCGGCAACAGCACTCTCAGGGGTGTAAAGAACTGGGAAATTCCTTGGCTCTGACCTTTCTTCCCATTGTTGATGGTGCTCGCATCAATGTACGGCACCGCAATAGCCACATAGAGTGTTGACAAGAGGAAAGCACAAAAGGCTACTTCGAAAGGCCGGCTGATGCCCCAAACATCCCCCATCATTCCGCCAGCTTATAGTGCCACAATCAGCGCTGCATCCGAAAACAACAACAGCAGTAAGAACAACTCACTTAAGTAGCCTAGTCCTTGCCCAAGCATGATACAGCCCTGCAACATGCCAAACACGGCTGTCCTTCTCAGTGGTGGGACCACTTCGCCAGCAATGATGTTCACAATCAAGAGGTAACCAGCAGGCCCGCCAATGACAGTAATGACCTGCGTGCACTGGATGATCAACATCCCCTTTGCCCCTCCAGCCACGAGTCCCAGGATCTGCGTCGACACTCGGACACCAGGGACAAAAGTCTGTATCATTAGTGCATACTTGGGACCAATCTTCTTGGCCGTCCAGCCAGCAACAAACAGGTTGATGGTTCCGCAGAACGTAGTCGACATTCCCAAGATGGAAAACTGCGTGGCCATGCCGGCCGAGATCTCATCTATGTTGCAGCGGTCGCCGGGGCCGGTGTAGGGCGGGTGCGTGGAGTAGTAGTGGTCGCATTGCATGAGATGAAAAGCATATAAGATACTGGGTTTTACGCACCACTTTTGCTTAGCTTTGTACAAAAAAAATCAGATGATCAAAGAGAGGAAGAGAAAAAAAGACCAAACTCACGGGACTTGGGTGAAGCTGAAAGACAGGGTAATGAGGAAGCCAGCAAGGAGGATGATCTGACTCTCGGTCGAGGGTGTGACTGAGGTCCATATCCTTCTTGATCGGTTGTGATCTTTCCTGGTGTGGATGATGACATCATCGCCACCATCACGATGATGGCCTGGGACGTCATGGTCACCAGGGGAAGTAACCCGACAAGAACCAGCTTGAGGCGCGCCGACGGACGACAACAGTGACGTTCTCTCATGAGCCGTTTCATCAGCCATGGCGCGCACCTGCTGTGAAAGTGTGGTTGCTTGGCGAGATTAGTCAAGTCGAGGCTGCGTTGAGCCGCAAAGTCACAATGATTCTCAAAACACGTGGGATGGCGAGGCGGGTAGCGCCGGAGACATGCCGCTGAACTTACTACCGGTAGGTAAACCTTGTTGGAGTTGTTCGGTTGCGGTGAAAGGTTCCGTTGCTCTGTTTTGCCAGTTTCCTGTAGAGTGGCTTCGTTATCGGCGCGGATGGATAGCGGGAAACTGTGGATAGGATGTGGAGAGCACCAATGACAACGGTGGAGGTGATTGTCCAAAGTGTGTTGTTTCTTCAGCTGACTCGGCCGGGTATGGATGGGGCTTTGGCTTTTTCTTGAGCTGAAAAGGCAACTTGCCAATAACTTTTTCTTGACTTTCGGAACTCGAATCGAACTTGCAGCCGATATCGCCACCCCACATCTGGGAGGGGGCCTTTCTGCGCGAGGAGCCAATTACGTGCCAGGGGTTTCACAACACAATTTCTCGATTTTCATGATACCACAACAGAGCTTGATTTCAAGGTTCAACATTGTTGATTCATGCAGTCATATATTCGCATTATATACACCATCATCATTAACATTATGTACACTCCTCTCCCTCACAACTGACTCCTCTTTAAAGCTTCTTGCAAAGTCTCGTATCCTGGATAACCTCCCAGTCCTCAGTGCCGGGAGTGGCAATCGAGTAAAACACTCCCAAGGGATCCCACCTCTTGCGGATCTGCTTGAGACGGGGGTACTCGGAGCCCCAGAAGTGGCCCTGCCAGTTGGGCTGGTAAGGGTCAGCCTCGTTGACATAGGTGGCACCAGATCCCGAGGCGTCACGAAGAGCCTGGTCAATGGTATTGGTCAAGACGTTTTGGTAATCGGCCTTGACCGCCTTGCTGGCGCCAAGAGGGACCGGCAGAACAGTAATGACAAAGTCGGTGGCGTTGCGCCACGAAGGGTGGGTGGCACTGTTGCTGACAGGCGCTCCGTAGCCGGGGTTGAACAGGTGGCCGACGATGAAGGAGAAAATGTCGGGACGGGGGGAGAAGACAGTCTTGAAAGCTTCGATAATGCCGTCGTTGTTAGTGGCGACGTCATTGTGGTCAAATAGCCAGCCGCCGGTCAGGGCGGAGCCACCGGCAGCCTCGGCCTCGAAAAGATCGACGTAGAGGTCGAAGAAAGTCGGGAAGGACTTGGGGTTCCACTCATAGGGGATTCCGTTGGCGGTAAGCTCAGCAAGCATGGGAGCAACGATAGCATTGAGCTCGGCCACCGTCTTGCCAATGGCAACAAAGGGCTGGGCGCGGAGGGTGAAGGGGAAGAGCTCATAGTAGACATAGAGTCCATTGTCAACAAAGTGGTTGGACCACTTGTGGAAAGTGGTCGTAGCGTTCCAGTAGGCGTCATTGTCGAAACCAATGTGGGTGTTGTTGACGTAGAAGGTGGCACCGGCTGATGAGACATCATCGAACGTCTTCATGGTGACAGACAAGATGACAGCAAAAGCGGAAGGACCACCGCCCTTGAGAGCCCAGAAAAGATCAGAGTTTTGGGCCTCGTTGGCAGTGACGAAGTGGCCAGAGGCAGTGATGGCCTCAAAGGCAAGAACATTGTCGGCAGCTTCACGGAAGAATTAGCAACGTCTATGGCGGCGTAGGGGAACAAAAAATGAAGAGAAAAAACATACAGAGACCCTTGAGGGTAGTCCAGGGGCCGTGGCCACCTCCCTGGATGAAACCGCCAGCAACACCAACAGTTGGGCATTCACCAGTGACAATCACCTTGGGAGGGACCTGAGCATGGCCCTGCTCCAAGATGGAGCGGCCCTGGACACCAGCAGCAATGGTGACGGCAGGACCATGGTACGAACCGGGACCAGCATACGACGAGATCCACTGAACATCCTGGAAGCTGTGGGTGTTGATAATGAGGGAACCGGCACCAGTGCTGCGGCCAATGAAGTCGTGGCCGGTGTTGCGGATCACAAGGCGGATGTTGTTGCGGCGAGCAAAGTCAATGCCGGCCTTGATGTGATTGCGGGTGGTGGCAGTAATGACATAAACGCCATAGTAGCCCAGCGTGCAGCTGTCAGTAGGATTCAGAGTGGGACGGCAAGTCTCGTTGGTGAAGTAGGTCCAGAGGGCGGCACCCGGCTTCTCAACACTGTCCAAAATGTCAGCGCCCGGGGTTAAATCCGAACAAGATGCAAAACTCACGTCCACATCTCATTTTCCCAGTTGGCGTGCACATCAGCGCACGCGGCAGCGTCATAAGTGTTGACAGTGCCCAAGGGGCCAGTAAAGGTGTTGTAGCACGATGCAGCAGGAGGGATATGGAGCTTCAGGTTGCCACCAACGGTGGTGTTCAACTGATTCCACTTCGACTGCTGGGGCCAGCAGAGCTGACCGGGTGTGCACTTGCAGCCATAGAGCTTGCCGTTGTGGTGGGTGACGGTGAGGTTGGCAACGTCCAAAAAGTCAAAGAGACCGCCGAGGAAAGAAGTGGTCGACGCGGTGGAGGCGCTGTCCGTTGAGACTTGGGGGGCGGCAGTAACGGTCTGGAAGAGGCCAGAGGCGGCAGCAACGACCAGCCCAACAGAGGGAAGGTGGACCATCTTGACTGTAGTTGACTCCTTTTTTGATGGGAAACAAAAAAGTGATGCACAGAAGAATCGATAGCAAATATATGCTGGGAGGACGCGGTGATAAATACTACATTTTGCATTTTGCCATCGCCCCCATGTACCCCCTCACTTCCCCCCCTCACTGAGCAGGGTCGTGGCAAGGCAAGGTGCCGCTGAAGGTTGAGAGTCCACTTTCAGCGAAAACAACTCCAACTTGCGATTCCGGGGGGCTTTGGAAAACGCCATGGAGAGGCTCCACCGGGAACATCCCGAACCGGCAATACCAGCGAGTCTAATGCAAGTCAAACACTCGGGAATCCACTCGGATTCGGCATGGCAACCGGGGGGGTGCTGAGAGCAACCAACGGGGTCACCGCCAAGGGTGGGACTGTAACCCTGCGGGCCGGGAACCGAGGAGGTTTCTTCTTGTTTTCTTAGCAATCCCGCCCGAGACTGTGGCTTTTGGCGGGACCTGGCGATCCGGGTTGTTCGGCGACTATCGACCATCCGCAGAGCTAGATAGAATAGCGTGCCTATAGATCTACGTGATGAGGAGGGAAACTCACATCTAGCCCACGAGGCATGGTATTAGAAGCCCTAGCCTCATGCAGCCGTCCACGAATCTGGACAGAAACATCGGGGCGGCAGTGTACATTGATGCAACTCTTCAATTTGGTTTCAGCGTGGTATTCCGTATTAATGGCACCCCCGGCATTGTTTCCTGTGCATGCCAAATCTCCCTGCAGATTGATGCTGTGATGAGGCTACATACCAAACAGTGTCATTTAGTGTATTTCAGGTCCATCACCAGATAAGAACACTGTGGAAACAACCAACAGGATCAGTTGGGCTTGACATGTTACTATCTATATCCTAAGCGAGCCGGACTACCCAGGATCCACGATACCTACTCGGTCTAGTCCATGTGTCTATGTACGGAGTAGGCCAAGCAAGGGCCTCTACGCGAAAGATATCGAAGGGGGCAATGAACATGAGATTCTTGCTGCAATAATTTCACACCATATCTCCCTCGATTTGCCGCACAGCACTCCTTCTTCACCGCTACATGTACATAGATATGGAACGTCTCCGCACCGTGTCCACCTCGATTGTTAATATGTTCAGCCCGTCTCGTCGCCTCGTGCAGGTTGTCCCCATAATGGCTCGCCCTACTCCACGTGCGCTGACCGATGCCCAGAGTTACTAATGGTCCCCGCTTACGTAGTCCGGGCTGTGTACATACATACATACATACATCCCATAGCACCTGCAGTAGGTGTGTTTATCCCCGATGCCCACGTGGGAATATCGCCATGCATGTCGGTTCCTTCGGCACCCGGCATCCGGCACCACCACCCACCACCGGCAGTTGGTCACTCACACAAGAACTTGCAGTCCCTTCCTTCTTCTCCTCTTGTCCTTCTTCTTGACCACCCACATCCACACCCCATACATGATGAAAACTGCGACGGTGATGGGCACTGTGACTGCCCAAAAGAGCGCAAACTGCGGTCTTGTCCCCACCGTCATTGGGGAGGCCGACTCTGCTGCTGCTTCCTCCCACTTGAAAAGTGGGGTACTGAACAAAGCCGCGATAAAGCTACCGGGGAGAAAGAACATGGCTACCAAAGCCAGCATCTTCATGCTGCTCGAGTCTTGAAGGCTGGAGGCGGCAATGCTTCGGGTTGCCGACGCCGTGTCAAAGGCGATGGCGTTGTCTTGCTGCGCAATCAGGTGGAAGAGGGCGCGAATTTGGATGTCGATGCGAGATTGGGTGTAAGTCAAGTCTGTTTGCTGCATAGTCGCACGGTGGGATAGCAGGGAAACCCATGCTGTTGGCGCAGCAGCCGAGTGTGTCGTCTCATCGTTTAGGGGGAGGGTTTGATAGGAACGACAGGAGGCCGCACTCGGTAGCAGCGTTTGGTCATGCTGCGTTGCTAGTGAAGAGGAGGTGTGTTGACGGATGAGATGATTGACTTCCTCCACCAACTTCAGCTTGCGAGTGCCGTTCGCAAGCTTGGCAGCGCAACCGCTCATCTGAGCCGACAGCTGACCGAGTTCACCCGCTGCAGGCTGTGTTTCCCTTCGACTAGTGAATCTGTGATGTCCTGTGCGGGCCTCCACCTCACGAACCACTTTTTTTATGTCGTCCAAGGTGCTGTCTAACTCGTGAGCCAGCAACAAACTGCAAAGAAGAGCCGGGAACATGGCATCGGTGGCGAGTGTCGCTCCCCAGGTTGACTTGAGAATACGGGAGAGCTCGGTCCTCTCCTCCCCTTCAGCAAAGATGATGGCGTGAGTTCGAGGTGCTCCCGCGGAGTTGATGATATGAGACCACGACACTGCCAACTTGGGGTGATAGGTGATGGTGAAGACGGAAGAATCATCATCACGGCCGGGGCATGCGGACACGCCAGCAAAGGAGCTGCGAGCGTAGTCAATTGCAGGAGTCAGTCCCCAGGCATCGGCGAGATGTTCCAGAACTCTGGTTGATGGACCGGAATGTCCTCCTGCTACTGCATCTTGACCGACCCACACAATGCGGACTGCTCGGGTGCCTGTCCCGGCAAGAGAGGGAAATGACTGACGCAAAGGCTCGTCAAGCCAGTTGTCAGCATCAGGCGAAGAGACTTTTCGATTTTGAACAAGGCTTTTATTGTTGCCCTCCGAGTCGACCCAGATTTCCGTCACATCAAAGTTGGGGGACTTGAAAACATCGTACTTGTCCCAGAGACTCTGCTTTCCAAAATGTCGGTACACGTCTTCCATATTGGCCGCTGTTGACTGGTGATGAAGTTATAAAATATGAATGAACACAGGCTTGCAAATTCGAACTGGGTCAGCACGCAGCTTATGATGTGTTGCCGATAGAGGCCACCAAGAGCACAGAGTTCTTGAAGTCCTGAATTAGGGGCTGTGCAAGCCACGAGGCTGTGTTTTGATTTGTGGAAATTATGCGGGGAAACCCTGCGCAGGTAGGCACACTACCAGGCAACATGGGTGCCCGCGAAAACTAGGATTATTGGTGCCCTCTTGTATAGCAATTGCAAATATTTGTATATGGGTGTATATTGGGAGCTTGAAGATCCGTTATCATGAATTTGATGTACTCAACTTGTTGACCAGAGTTGCTCTGGTGAAACTCTTTCCCCACCAGATACAGGGAACATGTGGTTGATGAGTGCAGTGACGTCTCTCTCGTGAAGGCTGGCTGGTAGATAGACCCACTGCCCATCGATCCAAGAGCGATTGGGCATGTAGGCTTCGAGCATGTAGTAGCTGTCTCTGTGATATGGATAATCGATGGTAGGCGGCCCGTCAGCTTTGAGAAAGTGATCTGTTCCTTCTCGTGTGTCTTGGTTGGTGAGTCGATAATGCTGGCGCTTGTTGCTCTTGTTGAGCACCTGACGGCGAATGGCGCGTGCAGTCGACTCCAGGTGCTTCTCGAGGATGCAGGCATACCAGAGCGGATCGCATATACCCTTCAAGACAATCTGCATGTTTCGGTTGAGCAACAAGGTGTTCCATTCCGGACGGTGTCCAAAGTATATCCTCGGAATTGCCTCCCCTTTATCGAGGTGATCCTGCCAATGTGCAAAATCGACCAACAACCCGAGGGCGTTCCAACGATGATAACATGTCGGACAACTGCACACAAGCTCTCTTGGTGGTGCAGGTATGTGGTGAAACGCGTGGTTGAACCTGTTTGTCACTTTTGGATGTCCCATGTGCCTGCGAACTCCCCGGTCCTCAATATTTTCCAAAAGAACAGGTCGCAGAAAACATGCTGCTAAGCAGGGGTATCGCAGCTCGATTACAGAGTTGGCAATACGGGGGCCTTCCTGCTGGATGAAGTCTCGGTAGTCCTTTGAGACACGTGACAAGGCAACAAGATCGCGAGGTCGCAAGCACAAAAGAATTGCGTCCAGGAGCTCAAAGGGAAGGTCTTCCAAAGAGAGAAGGTCGGTCGAGGTGCGTTTCTTTCTGGCGAGCTTTTGCTCCAGGCGCCGAGTGCGTTTCGAGCGAAGTGGCAGCTGCTCCGTGTGATCAACAAGTTGTTCCACGCCCTGTTCTGGGTCGTGATGCTGCTGCGAGTTGTGATGGCCTGAGCTTGGCGTTGCTTGCACTGGCGGGGTTTTGGGACCTTCCACCGGAGCTGGCTTCCGCCTGAGTTTTCGGTCTGTCAATTTCGGCATTTTGGCGATGGGTGGGATTTGAAAAAGGGCTGCGAGAGCGGGAAAGTAAAGAAATTTTTTCACAGTTGCGGCGCGGACGAAATACAGTTTGCGTCAGAGGGAATCCAAAGCAAGCTTCGCTGGGGACGACAAATGGTGTGAAGACGTCATGTCAAGTTTGTAGAAGCCACAGTTTGCCTAACTAAGTGTATACCCTAACCCTAGTTATTGTCATTCACTCAGACAACCCACCCCCAATCTTTCCCCCTTTCCATCCAACATCACGTTGTCGCGAAGTTCAGCGGTCCTGCCCAAATCCTTAGCCTCTTTCCCCATATGATCAAAGCGACGATAAACAGAATGGCACCGCCGCAGATACCAGCCTGGATCCCAAAGCTCTGCTTCGTTCCCTGCGCTTCAGCCCATCTGACCTGGAAATAGCTGACGATGAACCCTCCCACAGTCCGTGCCATGTTCAGCCAGGCGGAAACTTCCCCGGAAGCTTCTGGGTAGCTGTCAAGGCAGTAACTACTCAGAGCTACCGTGGTGATCATCATGCCGAAAACATACAGGCCCCAGCAAACGCTGGTCACCATGAAGTGCCACTGATTCTCGAAACACTGCCCTATAAGAGCCAACCCGACGATAACAACAGGCATGGCAAGGACCACGGCTCGTAGTCGCACCTCGGGCTCAAAGTGTCCCTTGTGAGAACGAATATACTGCTTGGCGAGGGCGTCGTGCAGCCAGTGGCCTGTTACCTCCCCCAGTGCGACCGCAATAACAGGCGTGAAATAAAAGAATCCCACTTGCTTTGGTCCGAAGCCGTACAGTGGAGTGACAAAGATGGCTAGTGTAGTGTTGATCCCTACCGCCCATGCAAACGTCTGCGACCGTATCAGCGGCGCATGTTTGGATCGGTTGTCAATAGTAGAAATGTGAAAAATGAACATACCAGGGCATAGAAGACGCACGAAAGCGCAACGACAGGCTTGAGAAGAACACTGACAGTCCTCCAGCAAGCCTGACCAAGGGTGTTACGAAGATGCCGAGATTTCCATTGGGCAGTGCCGATCAGTCTAGCAAAACGGTTGCCTCGGGCAGGTTGTTGGTCGGATGGTATGCTCCTATCATAGTACGTCTCTTCCAGAAAGGCAATGACCAGCGCCATTCCCAGCACGTTCATCGCAAAGTATACCCAAAAAGGCACTGACCAGTGCAGTGTTTCTGTTATGAAAGCTGCAAAGAGGGGACCGACGTAGGGGGACATGACGATGAATGATCTGTATCACCGACTCGTCAGCAGTCTGTGGTGATACCAAACCACGGCAAAGAAAACCCACGCCCAGATGTTGATCTTTCTTGCTTGTTCATGAAAAAAGAACATATCTTTGATAAACATCAAGCCCCCTGCCTGGCTGACTGTCGAGAAAAAGCCATTTAGGATACGGGCCGCCATAAAGGATTCGAACGTGTTTGGTTGGGCGCACCAGGCTGCCGTTGCGAGCGAGATAAGGAGAAACCAAAAGACCACAGGGAGACGGCCAAAGTACGCTGAAAGGATCACGACTATTTTGGGGTCAGAAAAGAGAGTTTTACATGCATCGAAACAGAAATCACGTACCGACAACACCACCAGCGCCCAACATAAAAACGTTGCCCGCCTGTGAGTGATTGACAGTGTCCGGCGTCGTTTCCCATTCCACAGCTTGCGGGATCAAAGCCACGGCTCCTGTTGCGCTGCCGTAGTCAGGCAAAAACGAAACCCACGACACGATAAGAAGCATTAGATGCTTCTTGTTCCAGGTCCAGTTCAGGGGATCATTTTTGTCATCACTGGGCTGCGGAATCAAGACGGTGTGGCCATCCTTGGCAAGCTTGAGCCCTGTTGATGCAGACCCATCCTCGGCAATGTCAATGATGTAGCCCTCCGTTTCTTGAAACTCGTGAATACGGCCTCTTCTCGAGTCTTGGGCACCTTCCTTTTCGTGGCTGTCACTGGATCCAGACTGGAGCTCGGTAACTGCCAAAGGGGCGAGCTTGTCAGCCATTCTGAGAATTAGAAGATGAGATATTCGGAGTGCTCTCGCAAGAAAGAGGCGCAAAACTGGACAGTAACGGTGTATTATGTGCTTGCTGATGGTACCCTTTATCTTTATGCGAGTCCCGGCTGGAATGGTACATATCTAGGTAGAGTTCTTCCAATACCCCTGTCATCTCAAGTCGTGCGCGTGTGTTACTGTTGCATATCCACACATGATTACACCGTACATCACTCCAACCGGGTAAATCTTCTGCGTCGATGGCCCTTGTTGGTGTAGAAGCGTTACACAACCAGAACCAACAAACTCTCACCCGTCTCGCGAGGAGGTCTGTCATTCGTCGTGATGAAGACTTAATACCCAACCATTGATGCATCTGACTTCTTACGGCTTTCTTTGCACCTTGCATCCATGATAATGTCGTATCGAACCACGGGCTATTGACTTATCACCATTCTGAATTATTTTTGACCACAACGATGCCGCCCGTATTGGGCCGGATACCTGGTAGGTGGGTATACAGTTGGGGGAATCCCCCAGTATCATAGCGCGCGCGGTACCCCAACCCCTCCAACTACCGATACGCATCATTCTGTGGTTCAGTTATTCCCATGAAAATAACCCGGCTGCATATATCGAGCCCGGCCGTTGGTTCACCAATTAGATGTTTGGAGATTTGGAGAAATCCCTGTCAAGGACTGTGCGCTTCGGCAGTTGGCTTACGCGATCTCACACCAGTCGATTCAGGTTATGTCCTGTCACTTGCTCTTTAACTCGGAAGAAACACGGAACCCTAGAATCATTGTGAATAAAAGAATACTGTTTTATAGAATTTAGGTCCTACATGATAGTCCAAAGGCGCTGGAGGACAGTGAATACACCTCTCAAGCGAACCCAAAGACCTAATATCGACTATCTTTTAAGGCCAGTTCATTTTCTTTCAACACCTATCCGCTATCTTTAAAGACCTATCCATTACACTTAAAGCCCCTCTCGCTTTCTTTCAACGCCTATTCGCTATCCCTGTTATACCCAAGGCAATATTGGGCCCTTCTGCATAACCCCATGTCCAGTTTCCCACGTCAAGTTCGTAACCTGGAGTGCTACCTCTGTCACGCCAGATGGAAACTGGCATACCCCATCATGACAAACAGACCTATTCTCTCCGAGCCCTCCTTGAGCATTGGCTTTAAACAAAATCCTGTCTAATCTGTCAGTTTCGATACCTATCCAGGGGGGGGAACCACTGCAGGGGTAAAAAATAGGGGGCTGGGAACACGTACGCATTGCTTGGATCCCGGTCATCACAATACCATCCTAGTTCAAACTGAATCTCAGATGATTGGCTGGTGTTGAGAGCAGCAAGTAAATATCTACAACTTGCCAGCTGCCAAGGCAGTTCACTTTGTCCCCTCCCACGGATGCAATCATGCCAGTTTGCATCGTCGAGCACGAGGATTTTGGACAGCCTCCAAGTCTCCCCGGGCCCGGGGTTGTAGAGGCCGAAAGTTCCTTGTAGCTTCCCATCGTCGTCGGTTGTTTCAATCTTGTACTCGTTCAGAGTCAGACTGTGGGTGTTGCTGATGGAGTTGATGGTGCAGCTTCTGTTGTAAAAGGTATGAGGGAAAGGCGGTAGCGCGGTCTTATCGACGGCAGGATATCCAGTAAATGTCAGTGGAGACGAAGCGACAGGTAGGGTACAATTATAGTCTTTTTGCGATCCATCCGTTGGCTTGGCGCAATCAAGACGTGCTTGGATCAATCCTGTGGCGCGGTAATTCTCTCTGTTTCGACCCGTCAGTCAGTAGTCTTCACATCGAGCGAGCAGAAACAGCTCACGGTTCAATATCCTTGACATTGTCACTGCACTTCCATTCCTGACGAATACCCAGAATACCGTAGGTTGTGTCAAGCAAGACGTCCAGAGTAGCATTCTCAGCTAAACATTTGACCCACGGTGTTGAGCCATCAGCAGGCAAGTTCCTCTCGTCGACTCTCTCAGATTTGCAGATGGTTCTCTCACCACTGGAATGATTCTCAACATTCAGTGTGAACTCGTATGAATCCATATGATGCCGGTATCCCAGGCTGTGAACTGTAAACTCGGGATCCCACGAGCGATCGACGCATCTCCATGCTCTTTCAAAGGGCGTGTATGGCAGCAGAGGCCATTGAGGCTGCAGTTCCATCGGGCTAGTCAGTGTGGCAGCCACATAAGACCCTCCCATGATGCAAAGCGTCTCTTGACCACGGGGGGTGTTCCACTCTTCCAGGCAGCCTTGAACAACGGGCTCTTCCCAGACTCCGTGGCCGTGGAAATTCAGGCTTTGTAACAAAATAAGAGTCAGTTTGGCCACTCGGGGGTTAAAAGGGGAAACACTCACTCGAAAGTAGCGCACTTCCACCCTCCCCTCAGCCTCACCTGAAAGTCATCCAGGAGGAACTGGAATTGCAAATCTGTTATGTTGCAATTGTACCATGTTTCCAACTGAGTACCCTTTGGGTTGAGCTCGATATTTGTGACTCTGCAGTCTGCATGCTGACCAGTCGCGACATTTCTTGTATAGAAGCGGATATCGCCCTGAGTGCCTCCATCTGAGACGTTTACTGACAACAGTGCGGGATCGTAGATGGACCATGCTGGCTCGCTGAAGGATAGCCTGAGGCAATCTTCAGGAGACGGGGGAAGCGAGGGGTCGTCGGGATCTGGATAGTATTGGCGAGCTTCCATAAGATGACTCGGTGAGGTTGAGAGGCTGTGGACGCGGTTCAGAACTGCAACGCCAAGAAGCAGGGCTGCTTGGAACAACATCTTGAGCAGCAGTCTGCCAGCGTTGTTTGCGTTGCGCCATCGTGATCCCTCTTTCTGCCCGAAGCTGAGGGCTTTGTCTTGTTATCCGAGAGCGTCGTCGGGTAAATGGTTCAGGTGAGCATGTTGCCTTACTCAGGCTAATCGTGGGTATAAACTGGGTTGTGTTAATGAGCCATATTGGAACCGGGTTTGACAGCCATGGGAAAAGGTCTGATGCCCTCCGGGATAAATTGCGAATCTCTACCCACACAGTGAGCGTGGCGATTTTTTGCAAACGGTGTAAAACCGCCTAGCCATGTCTGATTAGGTAGAGGTAGCCCCTGAAGAAACGTGTGCATTATGCATCTGTGCCAAGTACATACCCGTAGATTGCAGGCATAACATAGACCTCCACGCCATACCTACCTTGCTATGCTACCACGAGACTGTTCTGAGTCGCGCACCAAGTTGATTGAATGGGAACGCATTTGCGCGCATTCGCAAAACCTTACCCAAGAACAACGCCAATAAAACCCGGAAAACAGCAGACCAAGCACAGGTACAGCCAGTCCAACGTCTCATTCGGGTAGGTATCCGTTTGCCCTGCAGTTAGTGGCATGCAAAGTCAGCCAATCTCTGCAAGCCCGACGCTTTTTCGATCCAATGAGTGTCATCGTTGTCTACGCAATTGCGCCAGCTCGCAATTGGGTTCCTTTCCCCACTGCTATCCAGTCTCCATAGACGCAGAAAGACAGGATAATGATGGCAAAGGCTAAGGGGGTAGAAGCCCTAATCGGCTCAGTTTTGTATTTGGAAATGTTGGGAGGTTTAGCGGGCCAGGCTCACCGATGCAAAAACAACATTTATTCCCAGTGACGTTTCTGGGCTCACCTCTTGATCTCTGCCCATCAAGAACCGCTGGTCAAGCAAAAGTGGCAATATGGACGAAGCCGAATTATACGTTCACCCTCTGCTGTCCGTAGGGGGCTTCGATGATGAGTTCAAACTGCGGGCAAACTGGGCAAGCAAACTGAACTCGCAAGATCAGACATCGAGGTCTCCCAGTCCGAGCAGCGTCACCCCGTCAGAAGGCAGCTCGACAAACTTTTGCGAGTATGCCGCTTCCACGACAAGCAGCTGGGCAACCTCGGCCGGACCTGGGACGGAATATGGATTCCACGAAGAAGAGGAGGCCAAGCCGGGGGCTAACGAGTAGGTGTCCTGATTCAGTGTAAACTCGTGCAGCAAAGTGACTTACGAAAAGCAAAGATCCACAAAGATTCCGCCTCATCGCCCAGAAACACCAGCAGACAGGTTTCACCGGTCCCTTGGCCGAAGTCACTCACCGAGTCTGCCTAGCTCCTTGAGAAACTCCTTCTCAGCCGCTGATAGGAGCGGTGAGGAGGAGGCAGACGACCTCGAGGAAGATGCCGAGTCGGATTTTGATGCCGATGAAAGCGGGTGTGAAACAGCCCGACTTGATGAAGAGGATGACGACCAGGAGGATGGCTCCGACCATGAAGACGATGACGATAACGAATGGAGCGGCGAAAATGGGAATCTCGAGTCTCTTGTCATCTCGGCGGTCGACAAGGACTATTCTCTGGCGGCCTTTTTGATTCCGTTGCTTCACCGCGACTTCAATCTCGCTCTCAAGAGCAAGGTGGAAAATTGGCGATGTGCAGCAGCATCTCATGGCGGATCGGGTGATGACGCCAAGCAGCACGAGTCGCCCTCCGCCAACACTTCACCAACCACCCAGGACTCAAGGTCTGGGCCATCTCGAAAAAGGAGGCGTACAGACTCAGACGAAGGGACAAGAGAAGGCCGAGATGATGACCGAGACGAAAACGAAGAAAAGAGCCCGGGGGGCGGCAAAATGGGACCCCCTTCCACCCCTCTCAGTGGAAATATACGAGAGCCGCTGCTTGCCTGTCCTTTTCACAAACGAGATCCTATCAAGTACAACGTCCACGGAGATTCCGGATCTGGCAAGAAGCACCGGTACAGACCTTGTACAGGGCCCGGCTTCAAGTCTATCCAGCGACTAAAGTAGGACGCCGCAGTCGTTTGTCTGGTTTACCTGCTGATTTATGATACCTAGGGAACATCTCAAGCGAACACATTCTCCCGTCCAATGTGAGAGGTGCAAAGAAACGTTTAATCCGGGAAAGGGTGGAGACCGTGCAGAATCACTCAACAAGCTAGCCGAACACCGCAAGAGCGAGGTTCCCTGCCCCCTCCGAGACGCTTCTCTCAAAGAAGGCGTCGACGAGGTCCAATGGGCCATGCTGGATAAGCAAAACCGGAAAAAGAACCAAGAGGTTCACCGGGTAGAGAAGTGGTTTGAGATCTGGGATGTTTTGTTTCCCGAGGTCGCCCGCCCAGAAAGCCCGTGTACGTTCTTTCTTCACATCATGTCTTCCACTTTTTCGAGACCAAACACTAACCCCCCCGAATTAACAAAGGGCACGAGATCCCCTCTTCCTTCACCTCGGGAACCCCCAAAGACGGCGAGGATTACTTCGTCGACCTCTTCTTCAACATCCTCGATCACAAGATCCAGCAAGGCGACATCCCCCTGCCCGGAGGCGCCTGTGGTCCTACCAACCCCGGCAACCATACCTCCAACAATAACAACAACCACCTCAACCTCGACCTCCTCCGGGACCGCCTCAAGACCGTCGTCCAAAACACCTTTCGTATGTACGTCTCCATCCGCGAGAACCTGTCGTCGCCCGAGACTTCGTCCACCAGCCAAAGTCAGAGCCTCAGTCACGGTGGTCACAGCCACAACCGCCAGCCCTCCTCCACCTACCGATCAGGCAGCCTCATCAGCACGTCACTTCTCCAGCAGCAGCCGCCATTACCCTCCACTGCACCGACCTCAGTCACCAGCGGAACCACTCCACAGCAGCAGCAGCAACAGCAGCAAGCCCAGCAACAACAGCAAGCACAGCAGCAAAGCCCTACGACGGCAGGCTATCTTCCACCGGCAGCCGCGTACGGGATGGCGGCCCACTCCCAGTTCATGCCCACCGTGTCCCCGGCTGCCTTCACCGGAATGACAGACGACGGGACGGCTACAGCCATGACGGCAAGCCCCTATTTTTTCCACGCCGCGGGCAGCAACATGTTTACGCCCCAGGGATACTGGCTTCACCAGGTTCCGGCCGCTGCCAGCCACCCACATCCGCATCCGCATCCGCATGCTGTCTCGTTTCCGCACCAGGGACATCTCCAGGCGGCAGCTGAGACGTGGTTGAACTGGGGACACCACCCCGGCGGAGATGGGGAGCAGTGAATTCGCTTCTCTTGCCTCTCTAGTTTATGTTTGTTTTCGTGTTGCCCAGGCTTGGGTGAGCGTTTTGGGTTGTTGAACTAGTCTAGTCGCTTACATGTTCTTGTGCAAACAACCTTGTGTTTCTGGGTAGGTAGCAATTACTAAGTGCATTTCTCTTGCAATGAGGCGGAGTGTGAGAAGTGATAAAAAGAATATCTCGCTTTGATTGCACAACTCGAATGATAACCCGCCAGCTTCATACAACAATACAACAGTGTATACATATACCCAAACAAAAACCCGTCCCCTACCCCAAATGCTATGCTATGCTCTAATAAAGTAGCAATACCAACTTTTCGCTTGTCCCCAAGTAGATCCTCTTGATCCAAAATTCTATCCAAAGACTAAAAGACTGGTTCACGGCAACACCCCCTGTCGCCAACGCTCCACCATGTCGACCTGTCCTGCTTGGCCAGGTACTTGCATTCCATAGCCAGCATAAACCCCGTTCATCGGAATGTTGCCGCCATGCATCATGGGTTGCTGGGGCGTCAGCAAGCTCAGGTTGCTGCCGTTGCCATATCCTAGGCTCATCCCAGCAGCGCCGGCCTGGCCTACACCGTGCCCGCCCATCCCGTTGTTGAACACGCCGTTCATGTATCCGCCGCTTCTGCCACCGGCTGAGACGGGAACCAGACTTGTGGGCATCTGAGCTCGAAGTGTTGCCATTCTGAGCTCTTGCTCTTGCTGCACCCTCAACGCCTCGGCCTCCCGGTTCAATCGCGCTTGTTCGAGTGGATTCATGTGACCCATTGGGGTGTCAATGGGATGAGCACCAAGCATGTTGGCCATGGACAGCGGACGGGAGTGGGGGTTGGCTTGCAAGCCGCTCAGATTCGGAAGAAGGCCAACGGGCGTGGCAGCGCGAGGTGGATATATGCCGCCTCCAGCAGCCATCTCCCGCTCTCGTGCCTCCCTCTCGGCTTGTAGTCTGCGTCTTCGCTGACCCAACGTCTCTTCCTCCTCTGGGACATCGACCACTGGAGCAGTCTCCTTGCTTGCATCAAAGGACGCGACCCGGCTGTGTGCAGCCAAGTTTCCTTTGCTCTTGGTGTCGGAAGTATCCTCGTCGGGGCCGCCAAATTGGCTGAGAAGCTCGGCCGAAAACATGCCGCTAACAGGACGGGTGCGCGGCAAAGGATTTTCGGCGGCCAGGCGAGCTTTGCGGGCAGCCAACGTCTCTCCCTCTCCCTCGGGATCGCTGTCTTCGGCGTTGGGTCCCATCATAGAGCCAGGTCGTTCTTCTTGGGCAAGTGGAAGAGTCAGTCTAGACTGAGACCGCAAACCCATCAGTCCAAGGGGGGCACTGTTAGTCTGAGTAAGCGGCATGTGGCTTATTCGCTTCTGGATAACGTCCAGAGACAGAGGAACTTGACCACTGTCTCTGCCCTGAAGCCTGGCACGGCGACGGCTGAGGGGCTCGTTGTCTTCGATTTCCCGGCGCTCCATCAAGCCAAGAGGGCGGTTCACCTCGCTCATGAGAGCGCTAATGTCCATAGTTGACCTGTTGTTTCCGTCACCAGTAACCTTGGCGAGTGCCAGCATACCCAGAGGGACATCCTCATCATCCACGTCAGAGTGCTGATATGGGTTCGCGTTGGGGTCCTCCCAGGCGAGATTCACACGCTTACCCTTCCTCGTCTTTTGTTCCACCTGAGCAACCGCGTCGAGCTCGAGAAGGGTAGTACCGTGTTGACCGCGGGGAAGCTGAGTGCCATCCTTGACTCGCTGCTGGTTTTGGCGCTTCCGGATCTGCAATTCAGCGAGCAGAGTCGTGGGCGGACCTCTGTAGACAGACTTCTCATCGTCGCTGGACTCCTCACTAGACTCTTGGCTGGTTTCTTCGTCAGCACCGGGGGCGAGAGGGTTGGGAGATTGCAGGGCGCCATCGTCGGGTGACCGATCACCGTTTCGCCTGATGCGCTCGTCATTGTCGTCGCTGTCATCGGCATCTCCTCTGCTGGGGAAAAGGGAAAATCGGCTAGATCGCTTTTTTGGTTCGTTCTCATAGTCAAGAAGACCCGAACTCGAGTTTCTCTTGACAAGCGTTTTGCGTTTTGGTTTGACAACAACCTCCTCCTCAACAGGCTCAGTGTCAACCTTCTTGGGCTTCTTGGACTTGCGCTTCTTCTCGGTTCCATATACCTCGTCACCCAAGGCCCCGGCAAAAGCGTGGTCGGTAAAGGCGCCGACGGGCGCAGCGGCCGAGGCATCGAGAATAGTGTCGAGCGTCGCCATGGCAGATCCGTCCTTGACCTCAATCTTGGGGAGATGAGTAGAGGGCAATTCGAAAAAGGCGCTTGCACGGAGCTGTGGTGGCAACCCGTCCAGAACAGTCGCCCGGGATTTGCGATTGTCGGCCAAGCGCTGAGGGCGGCGGAATTCTCGTTGCGCGTCAATAACAGGAGCAGCTGGGTGGATGGTGCTTGCCTCGGACGCGTGCCTGGCGTGGCCCGAAGCGAGGGCGGGTGTTTCGGGTGGCGCCAGTTGGTCGGGATTTGGTGTCTGGGGACTGTAATCTCCGCCGAGCAGCTCCGGCATGAGGGGCACGTTGTGCTGGCTATCGGTCGGATCAGGGAGCCACACTCGCGATTCCCGCGCCGGCAATGGCATGGGCATCGCACTCAGCACCTGGGACCGCCTCGTGGTTCTGGGCCCCGCCTTGGGCTTCTTGGACAGCTTTGGCGGCAGATTGAGCATGGCTGGAACCGGAGCTGGATAATAGAGCATCTGCTGCCCCGTAGATGGGTCAAAGTATGACGTTGGCCGCGGCCCTAATGAGTTGCGGGCGGCATGTTGCTGTGGTTGTTGCGGTAGCCGAGGGAGCTCAGGTTCCTGATGAGGCATAAACTGATCGGCTTCCGGATCACAGTGCACGCCATCAAAATCACCAAACGCTGTCTGTGCCTGATCAAAGGTAGTAGCGGAGGCAGCCGTCATCGGTCTTGCGGCCTGGTCATTGTTCTGGTCCCAATACTGCGAGTACTGATCGGGCTGGTGAAGCTGCAACCGCGGGGCAGACTCGTCCAGAAAACCTTGATTCTCGTTTTGAGGTGTCCGCATTCCTTCCACCTCATCGGCAAACTCTGGCTCAATATATTGGTGGGCGCTCGCCAGGATGCGCCGCTCCTCCTCCTCATCATTGTCCGGCAATCCAAGGTCGGCTCGGTCCATGGCATCTCGCGTCAGGGCTGTTGGGTGTTCCAGCTCGGCAATCTCGGCAAGGGACAGTTTGCTGGCCGCACTTCTTGTTGACGCCTTGCCCGGTCCACTCCGAGACATGAATGGGAAGTCCTCACCGTTCTCCACACTGGACGAAAGTGCAACGGACTCTGGAGCTAGCACGCCAATGGAGCTGGCCTTGCTGCCAGACCGGAGGCGGGCCGACGCGCCGGACAAAGAATGAGGGGGGCTCATGACATAACCGCCAAAACGGGCCGCGTTGGTTGTTTCCACCACTGAACTTTTCCTGCTTGCGAGATGCAACGCCGAGCCAGAATCCGAACCAGCTGATGCACCCCGCGCACGCTGAAGAATGGACGACCTCCGGCTTTCTGACCGCTTGAGTTCGTTGTGTTCCTCGCGAATGGCGGCTTCGATCGAGCTGGTCATGGACAGGCGCTCAGCGGTGGCTTCTAGGGCGGCAATGTTGCCGAGAAAGGCGCCCGACTGCGATCGCTTGCTGATATCCGGCGTGGGATGTGTCAGGCTGATGCTCGCGGTGGACGAGGTTCGCGGCAACGGGGACTCGATCTGACTGGTGGGAGAAGGAATTGTTGTAGGAACTGGTCGGATCAGGGGGGTTTGGGCCGCCACTGAAGTCGGGGGACGGATCGGCGACTCAGGGACGTTCGGATTTTGCGCTGGGGGCTCGGGATCTGAGGGTGTAGCGGTGCTCTGCGGCACGGAGATATCCTTTTTCTCGTCAATGGTCGTATCGGCGGCGCCAACGCCTTCGCCAAGACTCGATCCCAAATCTTCGAATCTTGAATCCGTCACGTCGCCTTGTTGCTGCGCAGTCGGGGCTGGCGATGTTGTCCTCGAGGGCGGACCGAGAGATGGACGCAGACTGGCACTGCTTTTTTTGGCTGCCAATCCCTTTTCTTTCTCAACCACTGCGGCATGTAGGGCTTCAAATGATTGGACCATGGAGCCGACAACCGTCACGCCGCGGCCAGCTGCCGTGGCACTGGACGTGCTGCTGACGCTGTTGCTTCTGCCAATGGCGCTGCCCACCTGCAGAAAGGTTTCTCCTCTGGATGCGTTGGAAGTGCTGAGCATCGACTCGTCTTCTAGAGAAAACGACGACTTCTTCCTCATCAGGTGGTCGGTGGCGGAGTGGTCCGACAGATAATCACTGTCGTTCATGGAGAGGGGAGTAAACGTCTTTTCGGCTAGGCTGACATGGGCCATGGGGTTGGGCGACTGGCTGGTCGAGGTCGACTGAGACGTTGGCGACAGGCGCGAGGCGAATGAATCTGGGGAAAACGGCGGGTGCTGGCCCGGTTGATCAGGCGTGTCGTCATGGGCCTGGCCGGCCGGCAGAGCGTTATATCTTGACGCCGCCATGGTGGACGAGGACGAGCATGGACAGAACGGCCACGTACTGCAGTTGCTATCCTCTCCAAGCTAGTGTGCCACGGTTGGCCGCCGTCCTGCAAAGAGCCCGTCTAGTGCAATGTAGGATTCGGTGTCGGTCGTTTTCGTGCGCTTGTGTCGTGTGTCCTCGTCGACAGGAAGGATAGAGTTTGGAAATGGGACAGCCGTTGTGCTCAAGGCTGACTGATGAAACGGCAGCTGTCTATCAAGGTAATAACGGGCGCCGGGTTTGGCAAGTGGGATGTCGGGTCAGGTGGATGTGATGTGCCGTTAGAGCACATGTCCTCGGGTCCTCACCTGGGCTTTCGAGAGAAGAGTTGGAAGAAGATGATGCAACAGGAGAAAAACAATTGAAAATAAACCGGTCAGGGCGGGATTTGACACTTCTAAACAAAGCACCGTCGGTTCCTGGGCTTATTTCGTTTTAATCTCACCTGTCAAAGGGATCCCGGTTGCCGAATCCAGTTTGGCGGAGCGTTGAAGTCTTGGGCTTGTGTCACTGTGGGCCACGAATCAGCGATCCTGTTTTTTGGCGTGCAACACCACCACTGGTCTCTGCCAGATCCAAGCTTCATCGGCCCAAAGTTGCATCACAACCCTCGCCGAGACGGGCGCTCGGCAACAGTACAGTACTGTAGAAAAAGCCTATCTATGATGCCGTCACCGCATCGACCTGAGACCCCGAGCTTCTGACTTCTTCAAGGGGCTTTCCTTCGTCAATCTCTTCCGGCCTACTTTTCGTGTTCTCGAACGCGCAAAATGGGGCTGTTCTTTATTGCATCCCATCGCTCCCAATTTTAGCTTTCTCCCGCTGTCCCGCCACCAGGATTCCCCTGGCTACGGTGCCCACCGTTCAGCTCATTTGCCCATCTCGCTGACCCCACCTGGAATCCAGGAGATGACGGAGAGAAACTTGGCTGCCGAGATGCTCTTTTGTCGGGCCCGCGAGTCTTGGTTGGCCAAGAGCCATCAGGAGAGATAGGTAATGGGCATTCGCCGCGGCCTTGCATTGGCCGCCGAACCAGACACGCAACGTGCTCGCCGATAGCTCCAAGCAGACTGCACTGGCACGACATGCAACAGAAAATCTCTTTTGGCATCTCTTGTCGTTCCCCAGGACAAGATGGCCCTGTCTCGGCCCGCCGAAGCTTATTGACACCCTGGCCATGGGTGTCTTGAGATCTTCCACTCATATCATATGCCGTGCGCTTATCGTGGCCCGCCCCTTGACACCTTTCCGGGCGACATCTCATCCTCGTCAGCGCTGTCAGATCACAGCAGACGAGAACCATGTCACCAGCATTTCCGGTGCGGTTTGTCTTGTCGACGCCAATAACACAACAGCAGTGCAAGGACTGGCAGCTTTATCCAACCGAGCCGACGTCTACGCCCTTGGCATCAAATCAGCAAGTGAAAAGCCTACCCGTGACCCGTGCCTGTTACCACGCGACATTCGGGAGAGCCTCTCTTGGCACGACCAGGGGGGGGACCCTCGTGCTCTATTGTTGCTTACCACAAAGTTGAAAAGTTTGGAAAGCTGTCAGACCTTCCCAGAATCATGGTCACGATAAGAAGCATCCGAGCGTGTCTGGCGCCGCGTTTCAATCGACAAACAAGACCAGCATTTCCTCATGAGTTTTGAGGCCTGGACCTGTCCACAGATGGTCCCCAGCAAAAATATCTACATACGCCTGGTAGGGTTGCATCTGTCACAAGCTTGGACTCGTCTCAAACCCCCACGGGCCCTTGACGAGATCGCGCCTTGAACGTAGCGGCGTCAACGTCTTCCATCCAATGTGCAGATAGAAGCTGGCTCCAGATTGGTCCAACAGCAACGCAATCATTTGTTACATCACAATCTCTCTGCCGGTCGAGACAGTGCCGCTCAGTCTGCTCCGTTTTCGATAGCTACGCGCTGTCTCGGTTGGGTGGTCTCAAAATGAGAAACAGGGTATCACCGAGGCACAGCCAACAGAACTGCTGCATACAGGGCCCTGTTCAGAGGGTAGAACAAATCCGAACTTGGGTAGTTGATGACCACGTGATGAATTATCTCGTGGGCCATTATAGCTAGCTCTTTACCCACGATTCAGCCTGGCTAATAAATGTCTGGACAAGTCCATCTCAAGAATAGGTCTTGCTTCGGATAAAGGGTCTTTCTTCCACGGGTACCTGCATAGTTGTGCTATATATGTATTCTCGTTTAGGCATATCAGCTCATATCAGTTCATCCCAACTCCGTCCCATGGCAAAATTTTACATCTCTCAAAACAGAGGTGGTGGCTGATAATCGGGTTTCAAATTGTTCCATCTCGAGATAACGGTATTCGGTAAGCGTTGGTCTGTTATCTCTTGGCATTGCATGTTCGGGGGGAATGTTATCAGTGCCAACAACTGGAAAATATGCCCTGTCTATGTGAAAAGTCTAGGTAAAGTAGGTACCTATACGGATAGCGTCGGCTGGTGGACAACCAGAGACAGCGGTTTCTGCAAGCTACCTTGTGCTGAGAGGGCGGGAAGTCATGAGAACACACTCTCTCCGACAACCACTGTGATGGATACACAAGCCTACATTTTGTTTATTACATTCCCTAGCGCAAGTGTGTCGCCGCGTCTGACAAGCCCCACCTATCCGACGCCAGTGAGAGTGCCTCCTGGAGGTTCACAAGGGTCGTCGAGTCTCTTTTTCCCGTCGACGCCATCTTGCCGCCCTCATTTAGGTACGATTCATGTTTGTGTGTGTGTGTGACCCATTGTAGGACTGTGGCGTCTGGGCTTTGATCCTGGTTGCACGGTTGTTATGTCGACGACGGCGAGGGCAAGTTGGACGGGACGACACGGATGGCTGGCTGTAGTACCCGTCAAGTCAAGCACGTCACGATATCTGAATAGGGCGGTCGACACGCCGAAGCCGCCAAATACCTTTGTCAGACTTCGGGCCTTCGCTCCCTACGCGGACCTCAGTAGGTAAGCCTACCTACTTTGTGCAAACAAATTGTCGGATTATCCAACGAGGCAACCTATTCTGTGACCTGTTGTTCGGGAATTGGTAGAGCTAGGAAACTGCCTACTTGAGACATCGTGAGTGACAAATGGTTTGGTTCTTTAAATTGGCTGTAAGAAAGCCAGTAAGACACCAAGTCCAATAGCATGGCCAAGGTTTATGTCGGGCTACCTGAATCCATGCTGCGTAATTGACGATATTCAATAAGTTGACCGTGCCTTCAAGTCTCTCGTATCTCTGATAGATTTTGGGGTGTTGGCCGTACATACCTCAGTGATCTCAAAGGAATTCCAGGTGTTAAAGCTCCCTAGGTACTGACCTACCTAATCACTAACCCCGAGTTTGAGACAAGTATGTTTCAGATTGCTTCATTTGACAACATGGCTCTATTTTAAAATCAACATCTGTGTCTTGGTGGTACTGTAATATTCAAAGGTTGACTTCCGGTGTTCCTGGTGTTTTCTGGCGGTTTCAATCAACTCCTGGTCGTACCACGAGTAAGTCTCACCGTCATTTGCTCTGACCTAGCTGTCTCATAACGAATGCTCTCTTAGTTTCTTCAACCTACACTACCTATCTATACCTAGGTAGGTAGGTACTTTACACATCCAGGCAGAAGGCGTGACGCCATACCTTGTGTACCTAGAGACCGTGGAGATAAATAAGCCTACATAAGAGGTATACATGTAGCCTTGCCTGCCGGTATGAATCAGGTTCTACGGACGCCCTGCTACTTGACACATTTATTTTCTTCATACCTACTGGCAAAAGCAGTGTCCTCATCTTCGATACCCGTTGTGCACGTTTTGTATTCAGAACGACTCGGAGCGACTTCAAGAGTACCATGCTGTTATTTTGGACAGGAGAGTATTTTGAAGTTTGTCATATCGCCTTTCAAAACACCTACTTTTAAATGGTTGATTACACGTCGTCAAAAGTATTTCCTGCTTATTAGACCAGTATGCAGTCTCTTGTGGTGTTAGGTAGGACTGCAACACAGTGAGAAACGAAGAGCCACGCGGAGCACTGCATCAGTCGGAACCGCTGGGCTCACAACATCTGACTCAGCCACGACGATCCAATGCATCCCAGGTATTTGCCGGCCCGCTCTGGTGGGCATCGAGGGAATTATTATTTGCCTTCTTTCCGATGACATCCGCCACAACAAGACTGCCGAGCCATCGGGCCTAGATAGCAGACAGTGGACATCGGACATCGACATTAGCACTTGCGATTTCCGTCTCGTGTCGGCAATGATCCGTGTAGGGTATGCGGCCGGCTGCTGCTAGATAGTGGATATGATAGGTATTCCCAAACGGCAATGACCAGGGGTTGCCAAGAATAAGCAAAAGAGCCCTTGAGCACAACCAACTGTTGTCAAAGGTGTTGTTTTGCCACTTCCCCGCAAAATGTCAATAATGATCCAGGCAAGTGAACGCAGCGGCCGAAGAATCCGGGGTAAAAAAGTGGATTTTGCGGGTGAGGGAGTTAATTGATGGCCTGGAATGTTATCAACCACTCGCAGTTGACCCTGTTGTGCCCATCGGAGTAGAGAAAGTGCCCGCGTGACAGTTTTCCATATCAAGACTGAAAGATGAAGCAATTGCGCAGAGCCAAGAGGACGATGGTTGACGAATTCTCGATGGACTGTTGACATGGTCCGGCCGGAGTGTCTTGGAGGAACTGCGAAGAGCGGTCTGTGGAGAACATGCAGTCGTTGGCGGAAGGGGGTAGACAGTATCTACGTTCGGCAGGGGTTGCTGCATAGCTTCCCTTGCATTATGTCCAATAGAAGGCGGCAGCAAAGAAAACCCGCCCGTGACACGGGAAGCTGTCTTGCCGCATGTAGCTGACCAACCTCTGGTGGCATTGTGATCATGGCAGACATGAAACGATGAAGCCTCTTCTCGAAGGCCTAGGCTCTAGTAGTACAATGCTTTTGATGTGGCGGGACTAGGCAGAGTAGATTTGTGAGCTGTCGTTTTATAGTGCCAGTCGGTTATCGGCGATCGGGACTCATTGAAAGGTAAGCTCTCTTGGCAGCTGTTTGGGGACCCTTCCAACCGGACAGGGGCCAAAGAGGTGGTGAGGTGTGGTGTGGGCGGTGAGATGGGGGTAAAAGAAACGGGCGACTTCATGTGGGGGTTGCACCCCCGCGCGGATTTTTTCACTTCAGAGCCATCACAAGCCTATGAGAAAACTCAAGATTGCCTCTCGGGTCGAAATCAAGCTGACTACCGGGCCATGTTGCGTGATTGCAAGTTTGGACTTGAGAGGCACAGAGGGTGAGAGGTCGTCACCGCTCAAGCTTGATGGTGGAGCACTACCCGATGGTGCCCGTTAGGATGGAGACGGATTTCTCTAGCGGCTGGGTCCCCGAAGCCACCAAGGCGGTACCGAGCAATCTTCACGCCTTGGGCTCGACTATTGCCGTGGCAAAGAAAGGGAAAATCCTCCTGTTTTTCTCCTATTTCGAGACTCGAAGGAAAAACAACGGGCGAGTCGAGGCTGAGCAAGGTCAGCGTACACTACCCTCACCGACCCTGAAAATGACCATTTCCATTCCGTAAAGATTGTGACGGGCACTGGACGGACACCAATTGCTTGAGCATCACTTGACCTAAAAAAAAGTCCGTGGCTGAACAGGCGCCCTGGTCTGCCAACACCGCCTAAGCAGCACAGTACCTAGCGTGGCAGCGGACGGTGATTTACATACAGTATTCGTATTTTGTTTGAAGATCTGCTGAAAGGAGATCTCTTTTTATTCTTTGTGGATCCTGATTGTCAGTCCCTTTGACCGCGCGATGGCTTGTTATCACTGGTCAAGAAAGTGATGGGTCAAGAAAGTGATGGGCCATCAGCAGTCTGGAAAGATGAGATTACCAGTGGATGATGTCAGGCTCAAGCTCGCAAGGCAGGACGACATGGATAGAGACTGGAGCCCACCTTTTCACCCCGCTGTTTGCTTGATCTCAGGTGCTCGGCCCACTGAATTACGGGGGCGTTGAGGGCAATCGGTAGACTGACGGTGTGCGAGAGGGTGGCACACGGTGCGAATAAGCTGGTCGTGTGGCATTTGTGGCTTGTAACATGGGAAACCAAGGCGCCCCGCAGGATAAAAGCCACGAGCTGGGTGGGTCACGCGGGTCCGGCCGAGTTCCGTAATGGTTTCGCCGCACTGTACAGCGACATCGGCAGTGCCCCACCATTCATCCCACTCTAGGGTCTCCCGCCCACTTTTTGCCAGCTGTGGTAAGCGCTGGTGTTGGCTGCGTGGCTGCTGCTATCGTGGCCCACGCACCACCGGACATCGCTCCAGCAATGTTGCAATACCTGCCTCAGCTCCTGTGACCGCCTCCTCCTCCGATTCCTCGCATCCCTCTGCCGACTCCTCCCCCCCACGCTCAGGGCATACATAACAAGTTGGAAGCCGTCTAGGTGTGCAGCACCGCCGGTCTTTTCTTGTGCCAAAGTATCACGACGGGACCTCAACACGAATACCTACATTCCAAGAGGTGGTTGGTAGGTGCGCCCTTCTGTTTTCCCCTTCCATTGGGCATTGGATGAAAGAGGGCCTTTTGGACTAACCAACCGACAGCAGGACACGGTACTGAAACGACCATCTCGAGTCTTCTGAACCACGTATTCTCGCCGTATCATCCAACGGCCAACAGTCTACTCGACCCATGGTGTAACACACGGCGGTTCCAATCAGAACCTGTAATGGCCAACACCAAAGATCGACCGCGGCCGCCAAAGTTCGCACCCGTACCCATCGAGACCACCTTTGAGCGCTATCGAAAGTCTATCCCCGCCGCCGAGCTGACACCGGGTCCTTCCCCAAGGTCGCTATCACCACCTCCACAAGAAAGACGCAAGTTTGCTCCACAACTGGTAGAGTCCTCGGTCCGAAGATCTAGGCGAGTCGGAGACGAAGGCCCAGCAACCCGTCCGACCGATAGGACAGACATTACCCCCTATACGAACCACATTTATGCTCCCAAGCCCCGCAGGAAAAGAAGCTATGGATCCATCCCCGCGACCCCCGAGAGGCAGAGGGGTCATGCCCGGCGCGAATCGTGTGATGATGAGATTGCCGGCCCGCTGTTTGACCTCGTGGCCCGCGATGCTCAAAGGAAGCTCCAGGACATGGCCATGAGCGCGTTCCCCAACAGCGGCCAGCGCATAGGCGGCGCCGAACATTTCTATGTCAGAGAAGGGTCAGAGGACGATGGGCCCCGTGGGAGACCCTTAACGAGGGGGCCATGGAACCTCATGCACTCGAGGCGGAACTCGTCCGAGGAGGACATTAGCTGGGCCTTCAAGGAGATGCAAGACCATGCGCAGATGGTGGTTGCCCACAGGCACCGAAACATGAGTCGGATAGACTCGCTGGATTTGGACAAGATGAGCATCGACGGCCCACCCAGCGAGGATGCCATGTGCTTCACGAGCAGACAGAGGTTATCCATAGCCAACTCTCCATTGTGGAGGCCGCGACCGTCATCAGACTCGTCAGGGCCTATTGGAGAGCCTCATATGCCCTTGCTCCGTGCCGAGTCCCCTCTGCCAACCATTGGTGAGAGCCACATGCCATACGTGGCGCCAGAGTCCCCTCCGGTCCGACCCATTGGCGAGAGTTTCATGCCGTATATACCCTCGGCACCTGCTGGCAAGGCCGGTGACATGCCTTATGCTCCGGCCTCTCGTATACCTCCGGAAACGAGTTTTGGGCACCATGCTCCCTTCAACCCGTATGGCCAGGAAAGGGATATGTCGCTGGAAAGGGCGAGGGCTGCCCACCGGCTGCGGCTGAAAACATCACCTCCCATGCTTGGCCAAGACCTAACATTTAGAATGTGTCCGTCCCCGAAGCAAACCAAGTTGGAGCCGGATCATCTCTGGGATCCGGAAACGGGGACAACGCTCGAGGACCAACACCGAGATCCAACAGAGCAGCATGGTCTCTGGCGTGGTTACTGCTACACCAGCAACCAAAACGAAAAGATTGCCCATGTGGACAGGCCGCTGATGATCACCACGCCCATGCCCGACCCGAGCAACATTGACCCTTTCGACCGGGCCTTTGGCATCACCCCGGTAGAACTGAGCGAAGAACCGACACCAATAGGCTCGAGGGCCGATAGCGTGCACTTTCCAGGGGGGGCTTCTATCCAGCTCCAGAAGAAACCGCATTCGGCAAACGGGGGTTTGGTCGTTCCAGAACACCGGACCAGGAACAACGCGCCCAAGGGCCTTCACATGTTACACAATCTTTACAGCCTGGACGAGAAACTGAAGCATGAGAAGGCTGCGGCGGATCTGGAGGAGAAGATTTCCACCGAGTTTGACGACAAGTTTGTCACGCAGGTGTACAATTACTTGTCTCTTGGGTACCCGGCCACGGCCCGCCTCTACGATGAGGAGCTGAGCAAAATCAGCCGGATTCCAGCGGAGGAGTTGGAAAGGGATGACGACGCCATCATGGAGAATCTGTGGGGCACAGAAGCCCACAGTCATTCCCAGTCGTCTGACTCGCAGTCCCAGAACAGTGATGACTCTGGGCCAAGGAGAGCGGGTGGGAAAAGAATCAAGGCCACTGGACACATCATGCTTGATAGTGAAGAGCAGGACAATGTCAAGGAGGAGGATAGGTGTCCGAGATGGAAAGCGTTGAAGCTTTACATTTATGAGTGGGCCCGGCAACATCCAGATTTGAACGCCATCAGCCCTCTGGCATGGGGTGTGCGCGAACGGAGGGGGAGCTGGGGAATTTAATTTTTTTTTAAACCATGGGCGTCCAATAGTAGTTTTTTGGGGGGTTTTTTTACGTCCGACCCGGCACTCACGATAGGTGTTTACGATCCTTTACTGTCTCACGCATAGCCTACGAATTCTCTGGAATATTCACTAGCGACATTTCTGTTTGAGCTTGCAGTTGCCCTTTTGCGAGGGAAAGTAGGGGTTGGACTGGTAGTTGCCGGTGGCTGTGACCTATTTTTTCGACATTACGGGGCCTTTTGTGGCGGTAGAGTAAAGACAAAACTGGGCTGTGGATTATGGGAGACTTGGGACGACGAGTTGTTGCCACTGGGCATTTATTTGTACACACGGGGATCCTGTTGGGATAGATGCGGAGGAACAGGAGCTGGCATGTGTATGTACACAGACTGGAGTTAGAGTGGAAGGGGACTCGAGGAAAAAACATAAGGCGTAGAGACAGGGTTTGGTTGGCTGTGGCAGTTGGCATCCTGATCGGAGGTGCAATGAAGAGTATCTGTAATTGGAAAAGATGCAGCTAATTGGGCTGACAACCTTGGTACAGCCTGACAATCTGACAGAGACGCTCTTTTATCTCCTTTAAATCCTCGTCTTCAACTGCAGACAATCTTTGACGGTTTCCCTCGGTTTGTTGTTTTCAGCCCTACAAGAGCGAGTCTGCTGACGCTGTTCGTGTTTCGTCCACACTGTCCAGTCCCCGCCAAGAGGCGCCAAAACAGCCACCCCACTTGACGTACGCGCACTGTGTTTCCCGTTCCTTTGATGGCGGCGACAGGGAGCCAGATTGGCGGGTTTGTCAAGACATCCCGACTGAACGCGACGCTGTCCCCGATCCCAACCCCAACGACGACCGCTCGTACCCCAATTTTCGACCGAAATCAAATCGACGGTTGGAAAGATATACAAACTCATGGAACCCTCTCCTTTAACACACCAGCCCCGGCCCGAGGTCTTCCAGCCCAAAATCGTCCGGCTCTATGAAGCGCTTTTCAAGGTTCGTGTGCAGCTGCGGCGCCTAGTGTTCTGGGAATATACCCAGTAATCACAGCTGACATTGTTTCCGTTAAACAGGTTGGCGAGCCCCTTTTTCTTCTTGAACACATTGACTCGCCCCGCGGAATCATGGGACGATCAGAGCCAGAGGTTGACAATTCTGTGTGCCCAAGGACGACGAAGATGCATCTCCCGAAAAGCCCGAAGGTTTCTGGAAGGAGTTCTTCCTTCTGCGCCCCGATCGCACCAGCTTGAAGAGCATGCTCGACGGCACTCCAGTCGGCGATTTACTCCATCTTTCGAGCCAGACAAGGCAACTGTTCACCAAGGCAGTACAGGCTTTGCGACAGCCATATGGGATGGGGGATCTGCACGCACTGGATACTCTGTCTACGTTTATGACTTGTGTGCTGGTAAAGAGGTACACCAACCCGAGTTCGGATATCATCGAGGTTCTGGCCGGATTGGATCAGATTGACATCGTGTTTGGAGACTTTGTCGCGGCGCTGGAGGGTCTGATACGCAATGGAAGGGGCCCAGGGGTAGAGTGCTGTCCGCACGGTGTTGGCCATGTGCAGAAACCAAGGCAGCAAGCGGATGGACAAGCACCACCACCGCAGCAGCCGAGGGGGAAATCTAATTGCACTTATACAGCTGACTTGCAGAGACGGGCGGTCGAAGTGGCCCTCGCGGTGGCCTCGGGAGCTTATCAAACGAGCTTGCTCACGTACTTCATCCAGAGGGACTTGTTTCCGGCGATAATAAGCGTATAGTTTTTTGAAGACTCCGGATTGATAAGGGAATGATGCTGACAGAGATAGTGCATTCAATCACAAGCTTCATTAGACACTTCTGGTGACGAGACGAGGATAACGCGGCCGTTTATGCTGCTCGGGCTGCTGGCGAACTACAACAAGTTTGAGTTTCAAAACCCGTACCAAATGCGCTTGAACGATTTTGTCAACGAGCGAGTCATCAAGGATATTGTCAAAGGCGTGGGGAAGACGTGTCAAAAGCTCCGGGATCAGTACATCGAGGTCCAAGAAGATCTTCCAGAAGGATGGACGTTGGCGAACACGCTGAACAAGATTGGGCTGGGGGCTATTGCGCCAGGAGGAAAGCCGCCACCCAAACCTGTGTATGATGCCGAAACGGCCAAAAAGATGTTTGCTGAGCTGTGAGTGCTTGCTTTTTTTTTCTCGTGCCAAGGAACGAACGCTAATGATGTGGTAGACCGGGAGAGGAAGCTGCCGTCTTGCTTGCAACGTACGACTTTACCCACGCCAACAAACTTTTCAGTCTGGAGCTGGTAGCCGGTGCCCCAACGCCAGAAAAAGGGGAAGATTCGCCGTTTGCCAGCTTTATTTCTCTCACATCCTACCTTCTTCAACATGCACACCTCTCCCAGAGAACAACGTTGTATTGTCACCTGAACCTCATGGTCTTCCGGCTGCTCATTGAGGACCCCGTCCTTTGCAAACGAATGTGTTCCGACGAGAGCAAAGTGCCGGTTAGGCTGTGCAGGCAACGGTCTCCTTACCTCCCTCTGGTTCGGCCAGAGAGGGTGATTGCCACAGCAGTTATGGACACCATGATTGACGCCATCAACCACAACCTGCGACGGAGGTTGGATGTCGGTCTCTATACCTTGTGTCTCGGTATCTTGCTGCGAATAATCAGCTACATGTCTCGGTCGCGAACAAGGCTTCAATACCACTGGGCTGACCTGTTCCGGTCCTTGCTCAGCCTGGTCCGGTTCTTGACGACATATGCCTCTGACCTGAAGGGGATGAGCCACATTAATACATTGCTAGACCACGTGGTGAATCTGCTCGCATTGGGACTGTCAGCTGGGGAGACATTTTTGCCTACACCGGCCGCGTATGATGACTTGTTTTACAAGGTTGTTGAAACGGGTGAGGTGCTGGTGAAGTTCAGAGATACGTACGGGCTGGCCAATAGGGTGAGCAATTCCATCGATACGCTGGTCAGCGTTAGTGTCCACTACAAGGAGATGCTAGGCACCGATGGATCAAAAGCGGCCAAGGGCAAGAGAACTGGGGGGCAGCTGACCAGCTTGCAAGTGGCAGAGGTTATCAAGCAGGGCTATGAGACTCTGAGTATTCAGGCCAAGGAGGGGTTGGATAGCTGGGAAAAATATAGGGAGGCGGACGAGAGGACGCTGCTGAAGAAGATGGGGAGACAGGCGGTGGGAGACGTGGGGGGCCTGATTTCTCAGTGATCCAGGGGTATATTTACAAATGGTGACGAATGGCACAACCGAGTTTGAAAACGGGACAACTGTATGGAGTTATGGTTTTGAGTGTTAAGGATACCATATCGTGTACTGTTTTCATCGTTGTTGCATCCTCATCCGAGACCCAGAATTTCATTCCTTCACTTCACGCACTTACTGCCAGTCATTCTGTGCTCCTATCTCGAAAGTTGGCTGGTGTTAGCGGTTGGCCCAAAGTGATGTGGTTCGTGCGTTTTTAAAGGCATTCCAAATGCGCAGTCGCTGATTGGCCAAGCGGAACCAGTCGCGGCCGGGCTCTTGGCGTCATGTCATCACTCCGGCTGATTGATCAGAAGTTGTCGGTTGCTGCTTTCACATTTGCCGCTTCACCGAAGTTGACAAATCCCCATCTCTGCGACGCAATTCCCATGCTGCCATAGCCTCAACCGTCGCCTACCCTGCGAATAACCTCGAGATATCTACTCCCCGCCATCAGAATGAATGCGCCCAGCTTATTAGCCAGGAGAGCGGCGTGTCTGGCCTGCCGCCGCAGTTTCTTCCGAAGCAATCAACGCCAATTCTCCTCCACGCCGAACCAGCTTGCCGCTGCCTTCCAGTCTTACTCGTTACCTTCACATCCACCACCAGCACCGCGCAATGCTTCGACTCCTGATACCTCCATCACACACAATATTCAGTCGCCTACGCTGCCGAGAGTACACGAGACTCGACCGCCAAAAGAGCCGCAGGCGCCTCTAGACCCAGCCTCGTCACTCCCCGAGAGAGAAGCCCAGCAGTCCAAGTCAAGCTTTGCGACGATGCCCAACCGGGCCTCGTCAAGTACCCAACCATCACAAGGAGTAGCCGTACCGTCGGCACCATCACCAAGACCGCGGTCCAAGTTGCGCGCCCCCCGCAAGGCGGCAATGAAGCTCACCCCCGCCGCCGTAGACCACCTACGTGCCCTTCTCGACCAGCCAGACCCGAAGCTGATCAAGGTTGGTGTGCGCAACAGGGGATGCTCAGGCCTGGCATACCATCTCGAGTTTGTGGAGAAGCCTGGGGCTTTTGACGAGACGGTTGAGCAGGATGGGGTCAAGGTGTTGATCGACAGCAAGGCGCTATTCAGCATCATTGGGAGCGAAATGGACTGGATAGAGGACAAGCTCAGCCAGCGCTTCGTATTCCGGAATCCCAATATCAGTGAGTCATTTTTGCTCCGCCCCCTTTTTTCACTCGAGCCAAACGTGGATGCTAACAGCCAGCAGAGGAGCAGTGCGGCTGCGGCGAGTCGTTCATGGTATAATAAGCCAAGTGCTGGGGAGCTATATGCGTTTCGAGAAGCCATCGCATGCTGAAGGGCTGAAAGGTTACCTGTGAGAGGTTTTCTCATCTGTTTAAACAGGCATTATCAGACCTGTGGGAGTCATGGCAGACATGTATAAAACGGTTGCACGAGATTGGGCGTTTGGTTGGGCGTTTGGTGTTTTCTAGGTCCCTACCAGGCGCGGCCTTGTGTCTTGTTTAAAAACTGAACTGAAACATGGGCAGTTTTCTTGATCCTTTGCATCTGATATGTGGCATTAAATACAAAGCAGATCCTTGGAGAATTCTCTCTTGGATGGCATATTTCTCTTTTAAGAGAATTTCTATGACAAAAGTCTCTATCCCATTGTTGATTCTAAATTAGTCAAATCATGGCGACCGTTGTCGCTGCACATGCATCTTACTCCAGATATGATTTGAGCGCGGCATAAACTGCCCCACACCGCCCAGCCAGTGCGAATTACCGAACCAAGGTGGCGGATCCCGCCAGAAACACGTTTTGCAGCTAGGGACCGTCCCGCGCTGAGCCCCCAGATCGCGTCTTCCCCCAGGTCAATTAAACCTTCCTACCCAAAGACGCGTCGTCATCGTCATTCTGTGTGCTTCTCTTTTGCCTCACCTTCGGTCGCATCGCATCGCAAGCACCACCTGTCGCAATTTCGTTCTTGTTATTTTCGCAATTCCTTCTGATCCTTTCTAAATATTTTTGGCTCAACAGAGAGTCACTATATCTCTCCACGAGAACGGCAGGATGGTAGTCTGCCCTATTTGCCAACGGGGCGTCAGAACGTTGGAAATAAACAGCCACATCGACTCGGGCTGCCAAACTTTCCTCCTCGACGATCTAGCCACCGACAGACCATCTTCTCCACCAAGCCACACTCAATCCCAACCTCCGTTGACTCAGCAAAAGAAGCGAACCGCCACCGACTTTTTCGCAACGCCAGCTGTGAAGCGGCAGGCCATCACCAATGGATCTGCTGCGTCGACACCACGGCCAGTGAACGGCTTTGGGAACAAACCCAGCAATGCAAACAAGGCTGGACAAAAGAGGACGTGGGACGAAGCTAATAGCTCCCCAACTGCAGACAGCAGACCAGCAGGAGCCGAGACGAACACGCTTTCAGCACACGGCACCACTGAACGAGACCCCGGCACCGCCCCCCTCACAAAACGGTCCAAGACCTATCGAGACGCCCCCTTAGCGGAGCGAATGCGCCCCGACTCCCTCGACGACGTCTTTGGGCAGGATCTGGTTGGGCCCAACGGGGTGCTGCGATCATTGATCGAAACGGACAGGGTGCCATCCATGATATTGTGGGGAGGGTCAGGAACAGGCAAGACGACGATAGCAAGGTGCATTGCCCGGCGAGTAGGTAGCAGGTTTATTGAGCTCAATGCCACCAGCACGGGCGTCGCCGAGGTGAAAAAATTCTTTGCGGAAGCAGCCAATGAGCTCAATTTGACGGGAAGAAAAACGATAATCTTTTGCGATGAGATTCACAGATTCAGCAAATCGCAGCAGGATGTGTTTTTGAAGCCGGTGGAAGCAGGGACCATCACATTGATCGGGGCCACGACAGAGAATCCAAGTTTCAAGGTCCAGGCGGCACTGCTGAGCCGGTGCAGGACTTTTACGCTGGCATCACTTACGAGGGAGGATTTGCAGAGGATACTGGCCAGGGCGATACAGACCGAGGTTGTGGAGGAAGGGGTAGGGCTCAGCCCGCTGATCGACGAGGAGCTGCTGACGTACCTATCGGCTTTTGCAGACGGAGATGCGAGGACGGCGCTGAATCTGTTGGAACTCGCATTGTCTTTGACGACCAGACCTCGGCAAGGGGGTGATGGGGGGGTGGTTCCATTGACGAAGGAGGACATCAAGGCTGCGCTGACGAAGACGTTGGTGTACGACCGGGCGGGGGACCAGCACTATGACACCATTTCGGCCTTCCACAAGGCTGTCCGCGGGTCGGATTCTGACGCAGCGCTGTATTACCTGGCGAGGATGCTGCAGTCGGGGGAGGACCCGTTGTTTATCGCGCGGAGGATGGTGGTGATTGCGTCGGAGGACGTCGGGCTGGCGGACAACTCATTGTTGCCGCTGGCGACGGCGACGTACACGGCCACGCAGCAGATTGGGATGCCCGAGGCCAGGATCCCTCTGGCGCACTGCGCTGTGGCGTTGTGCTTGGCGCCCAAGAGCACCAGGGCGTACAGGGCGCTGAACAATGCTTTTTCGGCGCTCAAGGAGCCGGGTGTGGCTAGTCTTCCTGTTCCCCTCCACTTGAGGAACGCACCGACGAGGTTGATGAAGGATTTGAGGTATGGCGCCGAGTACAAGTATCCCCCTAATTACAAGGATGGGAAGGTCAGGCAGGAGTATCTGCCTGAGGAGTTGAGAGGAAGAAGGTTCTTGGAGGATAGAGATTTGGGAACAGAGGTTGATCCGGATGTTGAGATGGAGGGGTGAATGCTGGGTACACCAGGTGTAGAGGAGGGCCTATGGCAGAGTTCCACGTTCCATTGTGGTGTACACGAACGATTCATGGAACGGAGGGTTGTGTGCATGAGCACCAACTGTGTTTTCCACAGAGACTGAAGCATATAAGAAGGGTACAGTCCCCTTGGCTGCTATTCTTTTACCAACTCGCATTCGAAATGATCTGTAAATGTGTATGTTTTTGAAGCTATATAAAAGTCCAAATGCCAGTCCTCTGTGTAATTCCTGAGGACCAAATCGAGTTCATCAGTCGAAAAAAACCAAGCTTTTATTTTATGCACCGTTCTTTCCTGTGTCACTTCGATAGCACCATCTATCTTTGCACCAATCCAACTCTGTGACAATGTGTTTTGCACTTCACCAAAATGGCCACTCTGCGCACACCCAGTTAGCCTGTCTCTACTGGAAATTCGACCCCCTCGCCTACCAAGCCTGCCGCGGCCGAAAGCTCAGAACTGTATCTGATGTTCGAACCCATCTCGAAAGGATTCATTTGCAGCCCAACCTCTGTCCCATTTGCAAAGCTGTCCTAAGCCTTGATCGCAACTCACGCGACCAAATCTACCACACCAAGTGTTAGTCGACCCTGGATGATGATCCTCTGGGCGTCACCCCACAACAATGGGCGAGCATCAAGGGTGAGGAACAACCCCGTCTTAATTCAACGATGGGATGGTATCACATCTGGGATATTCTTTTCCAGGACGCAAGCGCCCGTCCTGCATTCATTACGACAGGGTATCCGAAATTGCTGACAGTGTGCCGGAGCACCGACGGCTGTTCTTTCAGCAGAGTTTTGTTCAAGGGAGGATCGACGTGGTGCTCCAGGTATCAGGCCTGTATCTGTATGATCTGACCAATGCCTATCGCATTGCCATTTTCCACTGTTTGAAAGATGTTTTTGACAGCTTTGAACAATGGTTAAAACGGGGCTCAGCCTTCCAGCAGCATTCAAAGCCACCGTCATCAACGTCCCGCTTATGCCAACCTTGCGGCCCCAACCAATCACGCTTGAAACGGCCTGTGTCTTCTGTGGCCAATCCCCTCACGGTCATGCCGCCTCAATTCCAACCTGGCTTGCTCAACCCCGCACTTCCGATCGCAACTATGCGGCCTGTCAGTGACATGCTATTGGCCACAAGAGACTTGCATTCTGGTCGGACGCAAGTGGTTTCTCTGGTGGTGAAGCAGATGCAGACCAAACCGGTACGCAGGATGGGTGGAGTGGAATCTTTGATGGGCAGTAAAACTGGCAAAGGGCTGGGCAAAAAAAGGGGTTGATCGGGTGCTAGTAGAGCCGGCATTTGTAACAAAGTATACAAGAATCAAACAACACTCCAGTTCATAGCAACAAGTGCCTCAATCTGATCAGTTACAAGTTCCTGAAAGACTAGTGGATTTGCCTGGACACTTGAGCCCCTGAGCCCCTTTTGTGGAGCCGTGGGTGTGGGACTCTGGACAGCCCAGAGACAAAACTGCTATCCTGCAAAAACAAAGCAGCAAAAGAAATAAACAAGATAGAGTCTATAGGAAATTACGAGAACCATTATTATTATTATTATTATTATTATTATTATTCCTACACCGTTCTACCCTTTCTTTTTAAAGAGTGCGCCGGACCTTCTGTTGCTATTTACATGGGAAAACCGTGCCATGTAGGCCGGGTGAAAAACCTATATCGGAAAGTATAAGGAAAGATTAAGTTTTAAAAGCTTCCAGAGAGTTGCAAGATAAGAGAAAGGCCTTGTGTAAGGCCTTGAAGACTGAACGTCTTCGACTTTGGTTTCAGCCGCCTCTTATTCCTCCTCTTCCTCTTCCTCCTCGTCTACTCCCTCTTCAGGCTTTCTAAGATTTTAAGGGCAGTTGACGTCCTTGCGAAAGTGACGTCCAGGATAATGCATCAGTTGGCATTATTGAAGACAGAGAACCAGAGTCTCCGAGCAGCAAATGAAGTACTAAGAAAACGCCGAAGGGCCAAAAGACAACGTGCTCGGCAAGGAAGATCACTTTCTGTACAAGACGCACAGGATTTGCAGGGTCAGAGAGATGTTGAGGCAGATAAATAAGGAAACGCAGGCAGGTAGTGGTCGGAAGCCAAGGACCGAAACGCGTGCGCGACGTTGTGGCAGCTGTGGCGAGCCTGGTCATAATGCGCGCACATGTCAGATAGTTATACAAACGTCTGAGGAATATAATTCCGAGTAATTTTATTTGTTTTGAGCTGTTTTGGTGGGATCGTTCTTGTTTTTGCAGTGTGGGTGCAGGGAGTGTGGCGCTTTCGCTTATACACCACGTTATTTGTCGTACTCCGTTCTACCCTAAGTTGAAAGAGTGTGCCGGTCCTTCTGCTGCTGTGTACATAAGGAAACCCGTGCCCTCTAGGCCAGGTGAAAACCTATATGGGCATGAGAGAGGAGACAGTAATTAGGAAAAGATCAGACGGTTGCAGAATAAGAAAAGGCTCTATAGACCCTGAAGACTTAATCGCCTTCGACTTTGGATCAGCCATTTCCCCTTCCTCTTCCATAACCCCTTCAGTCTCCAATTCCAGTCTCCTTACCAGTGTGTATTCCACCAAGCGCTCTGAATCTATTAGCCAGCCCAAGACCATTTCTAATAACCATTGGTTCCGAGGCCTCGCGCCTTGGAGGAACCATTATTATAATCCATCGCTGTATATGATTACCATTGCTGCTAATTTATCTTCAAATGTTAGAAAACGCTGCCATCGGCCGACACGAGAGGGGGCATCTTTCAAGAATAGGCACATAAAAACCTCCGAACCCTTGTGAACTTGGATAAGTCATATTGATTATTGTCAGAAGTTCGATGCACTCTGTGAAGGTGAATATGATGAGGGTTGCAACTGTGTGATTGTATTGCTTGGCCTTATCTGTCTTTTTGTTCCTTCAAAGCCAGAGAACCTCCATTATATCTATACATGGTGACAACGTTGGTGGCAAATGGTATCATGTCCAGCTGAGCTCCTATTCAGCTTGGTTAACTAGAACCCCTTTCTGTCTGACAGTACCTCGCAGTCCAAGGACCCCAGAGTCTTCAGCTGATTGCTTCCGATCTACCCGGCAGGGCCTGATCAACTAGACTGCCGGCGACATATCTTAACACATAGCTTGACTAGATATCTAATAATGGCCCCCTGTGACGATCCCTGTCCAGAACCTCTGAAAGGGATACCGGTTGAAGGTGAACTTCTAGATAATGGATCGGTGCAGCTAAACAGTGCACAACAAGATGTCTCAAT
>MU866337.1:0-43770 GCA_033296915.1 Triangularia setosa | reverse complement strand
GATACCGTGAATACAAGCTGTGATTGCATACTGCGGAACTATCTACAAGCTATCTAGTTCCTCCGTATATATAGACCCGTGGATCACCCGGATCATTTTCCCCAAAGGTGATCTGGATCGCCTCTCCCTCCTACGGCTCACTTGGATCACCCTGGATCACTCTTCCTAGCAGACGAGCCCGTCGCTCCTCTCCCGATTGGTTCGTAATGATTGGCTGGGAGCACCCTGCGCTCCGTGCGTTAGTTCTTTCATCAACGATTGTGACACAAAACCAATTTATCGAGGGCCGGGTTGCAGATTTTAAGCTTGATGTCCAGGGAAGGCTGCCCACAGCCACGACGAGTACACCGCCAGCCAGATAAGTACGCAGGATTAAGCCTCTCAAGGTAAGTGTGGCTCATCCATGCAATAAGTACCATTCTGTCCCCATCGTTTATTCTCCCCCTTTTCCGAGCGTCGAAGAGACGTCCACATTGTAACGGTCTCAAGGCAGAGCATTGCAACTAGCTAGGCCACTCTACGAGTACACTGAACTCAGAGAAGAAAAGGAAAAGAGAAGAGAAGGGTTGACAACATGATCCTCTGATATGGCTAAGCGCGTTGGCCAGTGCGCGGTGATAGAAGGTTCTGTCTGTGCGTGTGTGTGTTCTGGGAATAGCTTCATCAAGGCCAAGGGTTGCCGAGGTCCATGCCAGGATCCAGCCCGTCACAGTGACACCTGCTGGCGACATATCTCAACAATAGATATATCTTAACTTATTCATAGTTTGCTGCTGCTGAAAACGATAAGCTAATTTCAACGTCGCAGTGACAGTTATTTTCGGATACAAGAACCTACGGCTATCGAAAGAGCTGCCGTAACTATCGGCCAGTGGGTCAGCCAAAACCAAAGGAAAGAAGGGAAGCCGGGCAGGCCGTTATCTTCGAGGAAGCCCTTGGCAAGGAGAACAAGGAAAGCAGGGGGAGCAAGGGAAGTAAAAGAAGCAGAGAAAGCGATGGAAGCACTATATCGAACGCGGGAAGCCCGATGGAAAAAGCAAACCGAGGGCCGGACACCAAGGATGGCAAACGAAGGACCACCAGACCTGTCAGACAGAATAGGGTTCTGGTCAACCAAGCTGAATAGGAGCTCATGGGAGCTGAAACTGACGTAACCAGTTCAGCTGGATATGGTACCGTTTGCCACCAACGTTGTCACCATGTATAGATATAATGGAGGTTCTCTGGTTTTGAAGGAACGGAAGGACAGAGAAGGACGAGCAGTATAATCACACTGTTGCAACCCCCATGATATTCATCCTAAAAGAGTGCATCGAACTTCTAACAATACCCCTGAAATTACCACCCTGACCACCCTAATAATTCAACAGAACTAGCCAGTGTAGATAGTACCGCAGTCTGTAATTCACATCGTGAGTTCTGAGGACCAAGCACTTACGAGAGACAATTGGTGATCTTTGTTGTGTACCTTTTGGCTACACCGAACCGTTATTCAGAAGTAGCCTTCAACCCAGTATCCCTTTCAGAGGTTTGATCAGGGGTTCGTCACATTTGCCTCTCCAGACTCATCGACTTCTTATGCATTTGATAAGACGGCGACACTTGCTGCGCAGTAACGAAGAGCCCACACCCAAAAGAGCCACCAGGGGAACACCAGCAAGATATTGAACGACTAATTATATCCCTACGACAGTTGAACACCTCAATCAAAGAGTGCAGGACCTCGGTTTAACACAACCCACTAGGTCGAGATCTCTGTGCCAAGCTAGCCGGACCGCATGACAACGCCACGCCTCCTTCGAACCACTGCTGAGGGCCATTGCCACTGCCACACTCTCTAACTGCGTATGGCCTTGATGCCCTCTGATAAAGCCCGGAGTAGACTAAGAGCTTCAAGCCAGTAAAGATACTTTGTTGTAAGGAATTTGTGGACACCCCCATCATCTTGTAGTAGGCGAACCCATTTTGCGCTTGTGTTGGAGACAAAATCACGTAAGTGGTCAATCCAGTAGATGCATGAATACCGTACCGTTGCCAGCGGGTCTAGGTTCGGCGCTTGGACGTCGTCAATCAAGAATCCAGGTGCATTTAAGCAGTAAATGTCCTGTCGCAGCTTCTGAGACATGGCATTCAGTGATCTCCAGAAGATGACATAGCTCACATCATCCATCCCAGCAGGGAAAACCAGCTTGAAAGCCTCTTGAGAAGCTTCGTTGAAGGCTTTGTCCGAAGCCGTGCCGAGGAGAAAGTCCTTGGCCGATTGATGGACAAAATAGACTGCTCGTTCTCGGATGGTCAAGAACGAGCCGCAAAGCTTGACAATTTCTTCCAAGGACTCCAGATCATCGGAAACATCATCTGGCATCTCAATAAGAGAGGCGAGTTCATCAAGGCTGATGGGTCGGCGAACGGCTGCGGCGACGGCAAGAATCTGTTTGCAAAGCTCTGCATCCTCGGAATCACCAATCTGCTTCAGCATCCGCGCATATAAAGAGTCTAGACCGCGCGGAAATGTCTGTAACTTTGCTAATATATGCCGCTTCTTAACCTTCGGATCCGCGAGCGCCTGGCAGACCAACGCCACCCACAAAAACGTGCCATTTGCGTGGGAGTGTAAGTAATCTTTAATCGTGCCTATCATGCTGGCATCATATTTCGTTTTTGGTGCCAGTTGATCTACCTTGTTTTGGATAAATGCGTTAACAGCAGTAGAGATAGATTCGGCGTTGAGCTCGAGGCTTAGCCTCGCTTTCTGCGTGGCTGCTTCCAATTGCTCTTCGATGTCCGGCCAATTGCGACTCGAGACGATCCACTTGATTGGAGAAGATGTGCATGAGGTCCGGGTGATCAGTTCGAGAAGCTGCGGCAAGTCTGTCACGCATTTATCAAGCGCGCCGATGATTAAATACGTCATTCTCAAGCCGGGATCTTGTAGAATGCTAGTAAAGATCCCACACCAGACAACCCATACGTTAGGATCCTCAAACATCTTTTTTCCTGTTATAGTCTCTTATTAAACTACAAAGTGGCACGGGGAGAGAAAGCATGGTGGCTCCCTGAGGCTACAGATATACTGTCAATGACCCACTTGAGGGAACCACCAGAATGGTGGTAACCCTAACCCAGGCACAGGTCATTCTGTGACATTTCCTGCATGATCATACGGTCGTCGTACGTGTGAGATAAGTGCTGGTTGTTGGCTGACAAGAAGGTAGATGGAAGGAGGATCTTGCTGAAGAAGCTCTGGGCATTTTTGAGATAGCACGATGTGTTGACAACTGAGAGTTGTTGTCCCTGTATGAGATATCCAGAACAGGCTCAACTGCAACACATAAGACAGAACCTTTAAGGTCAGTAATGGTGCAGAGGTTGTAGGTACTTCATCGTCACAACTTTAAGTTATCATATGTGTCGCGAATGAGAGGCATAAGTAGGTAAAAGGGCAATACCATTGCCAGTTCATCAATCAAAAGATGAAGAATAAAGGAAGAAGTATGGGCTTGCAGCTCCATCTTCTTGCCATACAACCCCGGTCGGAGCTCGCTTCTGCACAAAACCCTAACCCTGCATCTTGTGTAATCCTGTCCTCCACCACCAAACCGTGACAAGATGACGTTAAAGTAACTTATTATCCAACCCCGTTAGCCTGTAGGGTCTAGACAAGTCCACTGCTCCATATGGTTGGTTGTTGACAGCTTGAGAGTTACAGGTCCAACCTTCCCAACGATATTGCAAACGTCAGAGCATTGACGATCGTCGTTGGGTGTTTAGGTATACTTGTGGCCTATCCTTTTCGACGCTCTCAGGCCAGAGCCTGAAGGTGGGCTACCGTAAGCCAGCCCGGCCAAGACTGGGCCGGGTCCGCTCTCCAGACCCCCTGCTGCCATTAGTGGCTTAATCACACTGGACTACAGAGGAAGAGAAACTCGCACGGAAGATCAACTGGGTCGCAAGCTTTACCGGGACCGGCTGCCGCAACTGGACCGCAGAAATAGAGCTTGCAGCCTGCTAAGATATGTTGTTGGCAGGCCAGTTGATCAGACCCTTCCGGGTAAGTGGAAGCAATAACCCAAGGGCTCTCGAGATCTTTGAGTTGCGAGGTACGGCTTTGTGTTGCGGCACCGAAGGAAGGCAAGTATAGGGAGCTATGCCCTGCAAGATAGTGTGGTAAACCAGTATATTATTATTATTCCTACGCCGTTCTACCTTTTCTTTTTTAAAGAGTGCGCCAGATCTTCTGTTGCTATTTACAGAAACAAAAAGATGTCCGCACCTTCACAACGAAGACGTTAATAAAAAGAAGCCAAAAGAACAGCAAAGACATACAACACCAGGGATTCCCCAGTGGTCACCCACCTGAGTACTAGTCCGGCTGTCAGTAGTTTATCTAGGGGAGAGCGGACGGGATCCCGAGCTTTCTACTGCATATGGTCGTATGTAATGGATTGGGGTGACAAGGGGGTATATTAGGTGGGAATGATTTAAGGGGTTACTGTCGCGGTAGGTAGGATCACTGCACCCAACCAGTTGCGATTGCTATCAAAAGCTACAGGTGAGTCAAGTTTGCAAGCTTGACCAAGATCAGTGATATATATATGGTGACGGTGCCTTGGGTGAAGCAGTGCCATCACAATACTGAGAAGATCGTGGATGTTGTCGATGATCATGAACCTATGGCAGTGTCACACTACAGAGCTTCCACGAGACAAAGCAATCTGTCACGGCGGTTGCTGTTAGAAGTTTGATGCACTCTTTGAGGGTGAATATCATGGGGGTTGCAACAGTGTGATTGTATTGCTTGTCCTTCTCCGTCCCTTCAAAGCCAGAGAACCTCCATTATATATATACATGGCGACAACGTTGGTGGCAAATGGTACCATGTCCAGCTGAACTGGTTACGTCAGTTTCAGCTTCCATGAGCTCCTGTCAAACAACGGTATGGTTTCAAACTTAGTCAATTGGTTGCTTGTCTTGGGGAGAAAGGTCCAGGTGGCTGGCCGCCTTCGAACCTGGTGACCTGAATCCCACTGCCAAGATATTAATTTCCTTAACAGTGGGTCTCCCGACTAATTCAACAGCTCCTATTCAGCTTGATTGACCAGAACCCCTTTCTGTCTGACAGTTGCATCGTGACCATCGTTGATCTACTGATGGAGCTTGGCACGTGCAGAGCACAGGCCAATGCGACTAGAAAGATTTTACATCTCGCTACCGTGAGACCTATTTGTAGCTCTTTGAGCTACGTCTTGACAATAGAGCCTGCCCGTAACCGACGGAATAGAGCCCAGACTGTAGCTTAGCTGAATACTACTGTCATTAACTGTTGAGATATGTCGCCGGCAGGCTAGTTGATCAGGCCTGCCGGGCAGGTCGGAAGCAATTACCTGAAGACTCTGGGGTCCTTGGACTGCGAGGTACGACGGTGCGAAGTGGCACCGAAGGAAAACAAGTATAGGGAACTATGCCCTGCAAAAGAAAAAGAAGTAGGGAACTATGCCCTGTACATAGAATGGCAGACACTGAAATGCAGGGAATTGTACCCTGGAAGAGAGTGTGGTAAACCAGTATATTGACTTTGACTGTTTGACTTGAAATTAAGAAAGGAAAGAAAAGACCATTCTAAATACACTGCGAGGGGAGCCTTTTATAGGCATCCAAGACCTTGTTTTTCTCCTTATCGCTGTTCACAACTTCCATCGGTTCAGTTGGCCACAGTGGCTTGTATGAGAACTTTGTAGCTCCTTGTGACCGCTGTGGGAGCTATGGGCGTCGTGGCTTGAAGCCTTTGAGTGCTTTGAGGCACGAGAAAGAACATACTGTAAAATCCTCAAATAAGTGCTGTATTTCAACACAAACTGTAATCATTGCATACTGCGGAACTATCTACAAGGTACTGTGACGATCCCTTATCCAGAACCTCTGAAAGGGATACTGGTTGAAGGCGAACTTTTAGATAATGGATTGGTGCAGCTAAATAGTGCACAACAAGATGTCCCAATGTAAACACAAGATGCCGTGAATACAAACTGCGATCATTGCATACTGCGGAACTATCTACAAACTAGCTAAAGCAAGATATTGCTCTGTGTATTGAAGAAAGAGTGGCAGAGAAGTAATCGCGCTGCTTCTCGACCGGCGAGGAGACAAGATACCTGTCACCGAGGAGGTATTAAAGGCAGCGGCGGGAAACTGGTGGAATGGTAGAGAACTGATGGCGCTGCTTCTCGACCGGCGAGGGGACCATATACCTATTACCGAGGAAGTAGTGAAGGCAGCGGCGGGAAACTCTGAAAAAGAGAAGTTCAGTGTGATGTAACGGTCTTACTGGTATGCCTGGCACCCCTGTGTCTCAATCTCTCGCAGGCCTTCGTCTTTCACAATGGACGAAGAAATGGGGGACATCCCCCCCTGTCACACGTCATCCACCTTGGCCTGGAGCACAACCAACAACACAGTGAACTGAAAGCTCTGAGCCAGTTGTTGAAAAGTGAAACGAGCGACGGGTTACCACCGCCAGCAGCAGAGGCATTATTGAATCGTGTATAATCAGAGGGAAGCGCCGGACTTAGAAGATGGCTAAGGTTATCACAAGCACGGACCTCTTTGAGAGAGATAAATACATGAGCAGAAGAGCAGAGCAGTGGGACGAAAGAATTCCTCATCAAGGATCTTGAGGCCACTGAAGATTTTTAAAATGAATTAAAACTAAGTTGTTCCAAGCCCTGAACTCCAGTCCTTGTCATATGGAGTGTGTGGGTCAAATTTTCCCTGATATTCTCCCTGATATTTGGCTGGTATGGAACCCTACTATGAAGGGTTGGGTCTGAAGCCCCTTCTTGAACTGTCTTCTGGGTACTTACCCATGAAATCTACATGCCCCTCTTCTCTTCCTGACTCCGAAATACTAGATGTAAGGTTGGTTGGTACTCTGAGTAGACAATCCCTGCACACAAGGCCCGTGGTGTTGCAATTGCCGTTCGTGGAAGGGTCCTGGGGTTGATCATTCCTACCACCAACTTGTTGACTGGTATCTGACTCTGGCCATGACGCAAAATGGACTTTTCTTTTCTCTCGGCTTTGATGGACAATAGTACTCGATCCACAACCTCCTTGCCTATTGTAACAGCATTATCTCAACACAGCTCTCGCAGCCGCAAGACCTAAGCCACCATTCATCTCTACCCCTTTAAATCTAAGCGTTCAACCATGGCCGATGGAAGATAGGACATTCCTTAGTGTTTGGTACCTGTACTACCACCAATTGCTGAGACCACGATCAAGACGACAACTGAAGCCACCACCGAGACAACAACTACAGAGCGACGCGATCAAGAAACCGGTATCACTACTGCACGTGGAACACCAGAGGATGAGCCCAGTCTTAACAATCCAGCAATTCACAGAGAAGAAGAATATCCCAACCTCGGCGACCTCGTGGAAGCCAGTACCCATCTACCACCCAGGACTCTGGAAAGAGCTCCCAGGGAGTTCCTCCCACCACCGATCCACCCGACGCCGTTCCGCCGCTTTTCATGCGCTCAGCCTCCCATCCTTTGAGATGGTTTCAGCATATCTCAAATTCCGTCCCATAATACCGTCCAAGATGGGTTCATCACGAGATATGGCACAACCGCGCCCGGAGCAGTGAGGACCTCAAGCTTTCCGATTTGGTCGTGGACAGCGACCCCTTGCCAGACACCAGCCTGAGGCGGACACCCACAAATCTGCTCCCTCGCCCAACCAACCCACCAGTTCCACAAGACCCTCAGCCAGGAGAGTCTTCGACGGCCCAGCTATCTTATTCGGCGACACGCCGCCGGTTCGAAAGGAGTTCGGTAGAGTCACTCGAGCCCAACCTAAAAGCTCCATCAGCTTTAGGGAGCAGCAGGAGCTCTGGTGATCCTGCCGCTAAACAATCGTCTGAACGCCGCAAGAAGCCCCGGAAGGTGTGCCCCCATCCGACGGAGTGAGAGGGGATACCACCAAAACCCAATTACGGGCTACCGGGACCTTGCGCATTGTGCTATGCACAATCAGGTCAAAGCACCTGATATGGTCAATTTTATGCTGGGGTGGATCGTCTGGATTTGTTGCTGAGCATGGTTGGGATCTCTTGTTTTCTTTCAGGTGAAATGGTGTTCCTTCTTTCAAAGCCAGTTGCTTTGGTCTCATTTGTCAGAGCGCAATGGGAGATCTGAAGAGATTTTTTGCACATTTGGATGCTCAGTTGCCTGGATAACAAGGGTTTCTCCATGGAGGTTGGTTTGGAGAACGAAGCGATGTAATAAGGGGGATAGCATTTTGCAGTACATTCAGCTGCCACTGGCAACGACTTGCAGCATTTTCAACAGATATTAATACAACTGTTCAGCGTTTGACCATTGCTGTGTTGTTATCCGCAAAGTGGCTTTTGCAGGTGGTGCCCAAAAGCTGAGATCGAAAGGACATCCTGCCAGCTTCGTTGCCTTGCCGCCTGATGGAGACTCATGGCAGTGTCCGCAAGATCAAAGTGATTGCCTTGCTTCCAGTTCCCCGCAATGTGGTCTCCATTGCTCGACTTGGTGTTTCTCGGCCCAACGGGCCAATCAAGTTGCCGCATTCCCAGCTCTCTTGTTTACCTGTGGCGCAGTGGGTTGCCTGGGCATCATTTCTACCTGTCCTGGGCTATCATGATTTGAAAGCTAAGTTGATATCCTTCCATTTTACCATTTCCTGGCTTTGGAAACTGACAGCCTGACCTGCTCCCAGATCCCGCCAGTTTGTCTCCATGCTTTGCGCAGTTTGCATGAAGATCTTCCAGAGCAGCGAGCTCTCGGGAAACCATCACCAAAATTCCAACGATGTGGAAACAGCTGCGAAAAACGGATGCAGGATTTGCCAGGAAGTAGGCGATCTTTTCCCACCGGTATATGCTCACCGCTTGACGTACAGGTTGCGCAAGTGGCGAGCCTGGGCCAACACTGAATTTTTCGAGCTGCGAATTCTTTGGGAAACCGTCTTTATTCATGTCTCGAGAGCGGATGGATTTCCTGATGGTTACGATAAGTTTCTCAACTCCTCCAGGGCAGATCTGGACACCGATCCATGCAGAGTACGGAGAGACTTTCCAACACAGCGGCTCATAGCCGACAACACTGGGCACGAATCAGTTACTGCATTGGCTAGGAAGTGGCTCAACGACTGCAAACGAGAGCATCATTGTGAGCAAGTGTTGGAAAGACGACGACAACAGGGCTGGTTTCCGTCCCGGCTTGTCAAAGTTGGGGGGGTAGGGGAGCCGCCCTGTCTTGTCACCAGGGAGAAAGGCCGGTTCGAGGGAGCATATGCCTCTCTTAGTCACTGTTGGGGCGAGAACCCGAGCTTCCTGAAGTTAACAACCTCTAACCTAGACGAGCTATGCGAAGAGATTCCATTGGCCTCCCTACCTGCAAGCTTCCGAGACGCTATTCTTACCTGCCAGAGGCTTGACATTCCCTATCTCTGGATCGACGCGCTATGCATTCTCCAATCCGGCCCGGGGTCCGAGTCCGACTGGCTGTTTCACGTCTCGGGGGAGATGAGCCGCATTTATTCCTACTGTGAGCTCAACATCTCCATCGACGTAGCCGCGAGCCCAGAGGAAGGGGCGTTTCGCTCACGGGACCCGAGCTTCCTCCAGGACTGCTATGTCTGGACGACACATGCACACCTGACGACACCATCCCTTTCCCATCCTAAGCCAGACAGCTTAGAACCATCCTCAGACTCAAAACAGGAGGATCATTCCGACCAACACCCAGCTAATTCAAATCCCTCCTCCTCCTCCTCCTTGACCGATCCGGTCACCGAACCACCACCCCCCATCATCAACCTCTACACAATCTTCACCAAAACTGACCTCAACCACGCCCTCTGGAACCTCCCTCTCGGCAAACGCGCCTGGGTCTTCCAGGAGCTCCTCCTCTCCCCCCGCACCCTCCACTTCCAGACCGACCGCATCTCCTGGCAGTGTGAGCGGCGGGAACGGCTAACGGAATACCTCCACGACGACACCGGTCCCAGCAGCCGGGCAAAATTCGGCTTAAAACTCTACTACCAAGTTCAGTACAACCTCGAAGAAGGCGGCGGCGGCGGCGACCTCAGGGAAGACAATATTAGTAAGCAAAGGGCTTCGTACTACGACAGGGTGTTCCAGTACACCGCCCGTGAGCTTTCCCGCCCGGACAAGGACAAGCTCGTGGCGTTTTCGGCCGTGGCCAGGCATTACGCCACATTCTTGGGGGAGGAATACCACGCAGGTGTGTTTGGGAGCACGATGCCGATTGGCTTGCTGTGGAACGTGGGGCGGGTGCCTCCTGCTACGAGGCCGGGGGATTACAGGGCGCCGTCGTGGAGCTGGGCGGGGCAGGATGGCAGGGTCTTTTGGCATAATATTTCAGAACTGGAGGGGCGGCAAGGGGAGGAGTTCCCTGCCGGCGGGGTGGAGAAAGTGATGCTGCTGGCAAGGGTAGAGGATGCGAGGGTTGAATTGGTGGATGAGACGAATCAGTATGGTCAGGTGAAGGGTGCTTGGCTTACCATGAAGGGGCCGATGATGTGCTGGCGGGATGTGATTGGGAGTTATAGGGAGGGAGATGAGTTGGGGTCAGCAACGAAGAGGATTGACAGTGGTGAATATGACTCTATCGTGAGGACTGGTGTGGGTGTGAAGATATGGTTGCATGCTGATGAGCCCGGTCCGTGGTCGTGGAATAGTAGGGTGCCCTGGGGTAGAAAGCCCCAGAGAGTGTTCATGATGGCTGTGGCGAATATCAAACTGACTGAGGAGGAGATACAACGAAGGGAGGCGTTCAGACATAAAGAGTTGGAAGATGCTAATTTTGACTCCAGGTGTGTTGGGTTGTTCTTGAGGCCATTGGAGGATGGAACATTTCGGAGGTTGGGGAACTGGAAGGCTGATATAGATGTCGTGGAGAGGTACAAAGCGGTGGCAGGTGGGTTCAAGGAGAGCACAGTTGTTCTCGTGTGAAATAGCCACTATTGTAGAAGCTTGATGAAGCCTCTTCAAATCTCCTGGTCCACATGAGGTCAATGACTATCAACCTTCAAGCCAAGCAAAAGAACAAACTTGCGCCGCCTCCACATATGAGCCAACTTCCGTCAACAGAATACTGGAGTGCGCTAGATTTTGATGAATCCTTCGTGCCTTTTCAACATTGGCTTGGAGGTAGGCAATAGGCGGTTGCGCCGCGGTAAATGTAATCATCATGCCCTCAGAGCTAGCTATTTGTGTCGGCACCAAAAAAATTCCAAGGCTCACAGCCTCTACGCCGAAAAGATAACCCACACAAGAAACAATGACTAAATTGACTTCATACAAAACATCCCATCTTGACTGGAAAAAGTCGGTAAGCCGATTGTGTCTAGTTCTGTACCTACCACTGTTATGTTACACAGACAACTGAGTGGCTTTGTCGTTGGACCTATTTCTTCGGTACTTGCATGGCGTGAACGTCTTACTGTGCGGCACAGCTCCAGTGGGTGCTGGCTATCAACTCAGGTCGTGTCCAGTGGCTTTTTTTGTGCACTAGAGCACAACATCCTGAAGATGCAATGACATATAGTAAGGCTGGATATTTTTGAATGAAGTTCAGTTACACAGCTGTCTTCAACAACACCCCTATTTGGACTAGGGCTAGGGAACTTTGTGTAAATATACGGGCTGTCTTAGCAATCTGGTTTTAGTCACTCACCTGAACAAAAGCAACACCACTCCATTAGCAGCTATTGAGGGGTAAAATGCTCTCTGCAATCCTGCAGCGAACTTCCTCTTCTTCTGGGCCAAACACAAGGACCTAATCACAAGTGCTGACCTCTAAGCAATTTCTAGATAGGATCATCACACCTCCTTAACGGCGCAGCTTTGAACAATTCAAGTATTTCCATCCCCCTGGAGATATCACAAGTCCGACTACATTTGGACCCCACGACTTTCTCGAAGTTCGGGTGGGGAACTGCCATGTCGATCCTCCCCAATGCTGAGCCAATGAGACCTCAACCCAACACACCTCTTGGAACTTGACAGCTTGTCACCACACCAGGAACCGCTTGACATGAAGGAGGCCAACTGCATGATTCACTTCCACACATATTGCCCTCCCGGCATCTACCTGTCGTGCTTCGGTACCGGTTATCCCTGCAGGTAGGGTTGACCTTCCTGGTAATTGGTATCCTGTAGGTCCGGGCCGCTGCTGAGCCGCCTGTCCCAGGCTGAGTGCTCTGTGCTTCCTTGTCAGGCTTCTGTGCAGGTTCTCATGAAGGAAGCGCCTATATAAACAAGACCATGTTGCCCTGCCAAGGGGGTTGAAGGATCTCTTTCCTTTCTTTTCCCCATTCCATCGCATTGTTGACATCCTGGGTCTTCTGGAGTCTTCCTTATTTGCCTTCATCGCCACTGACAAGAAATTTCACTGGCGTGTTGGCGTCTTTTAGTCCCTCACAATGATCCCACAAAACATCCTACTAAACCTACTCCTCTCCCGGCACATCAACCCAGGCCCCTCAACATCCCCACCCCACCCAGATTCAACCGAATACTGTGACCTCAAAGCCCTCAACCTCCTCCCACCAGACCACCCAATCCCCGACGGAGGCCCCACAGTTTCCCGCACCATCTGGGCCTTCCTCGGCTTCTCAACTATCTTCCTCGCCCTGCGCATCTACTGCAAAAAATGGCGATCCCGAGGCCTCTGGTGGGACGACTACGTCCTGATATTCAGCTGGATGATGTTCATAGCCTGCGCCATCCTCTGCCAGCTAGTCATCAACCTCGGCTTTGGCCGCTACCCCTGCGACATCCCGCCTGACCACCATCCGACCATCGCCTTTGTCGGCGCCACGCTCGGAAGCTGCGTCTCTATCCTCACCATCTCTTGGTCCAAGACCTCGTTTGCGATTACCATCCTCCGGTTATCACCCTCTGGAAGTGTACTCCGTAATATCGCTTGGTTTGTACTGATTAGTATGAACGCGTTGATGATCGTACAGGCGATGGTGGTATGGGTAAAGTGCAATCCTGTGTGGAAGAACTGGGATATGAGTGTGGAAGGGAGCTGTTGGAATGTGCACGCGACCAATAACTATGGCATTTTCTGTGGGGTGTACAGCGGGGTGTGTGATATCGTGCTGGCGTTGTTGCCGTGGAGGCTGATCTGGGGGTTGCAAATGAGAAAGAAGGAGAAGCTTGGCGTGGTGGTGGGTATGAGTATGGGGATTGTGTGAGTTATACCTTGGCTAACTGTTGTGAATTGGTTGATTGACATCCACATGAATAGTGCTGGTGTGTGGGCTTTTATCAAATCGTCTAAATTGCTGTTGTTGGGGTCGAAGAACTTTACCTGTGAGTGTTGGTACACTTTTCGCTGATGCCCATGCTAACAAAGACAGACGAGGGTTGTTTGTTGCTAATCTGGACATCGGCAGAGATAGGGACAACCATAATAGCGAGTTGCATTCCGGTGCTGAGAGTGCTGTTCAAAGAGCTACACAACAGCCATGTTGAAAAGTTGAATAGCAAGGAGACTTCGGACTCGATGAACTCGGAACCAGGTCCGTATTGGCCACCTCCACGAGCACACTCTGCAGTATGATGAGAAGGAAAGCATATCCATAAAGAAATATTGCCTGTGTATTAAATTGAAGTTGTATATGAGATTTCGGCTTCGTTGGTGGACTCTGTCTTGCTCACTTGGCCTTGCTTGCGTCTTGTTGCCCCCGGCTGCTCGTGCTGGCGTTCTTTGCCGCTTGGTTCTTTGCCGCCCGTTCCTTGGCCATCTGAATTCTAAGGACGAGAGTTAATAGAGAGAAGAAGCGGAGTAAATTGGGGAACTCACTCCTTCTCGCGAATGTACTGGTTCTCCAATGCCTTCTGACGATCTGACAACGGGTTGGGGTTCATAGTGACTGGGAAAATGAGTACGTCAAATTGGAATAACGAGCGCGCCGCGCGACAGCTTCAAACAGTGAAATAGACAGAGGGACTTCTCGAAGGAATAGTATCAAATACCGAGAATGGTGATCCGAAGTGTTTGAATGGCACAAGACCGAGATGCCTCAGTGTGGTAGGGTGAAGGCAATGACGTCAGCTCGCCCTCATGAGAAACGGTCAAAGCGGACAAATGGCATGGGTTAAGGTTGTCAGAGAGCTCAAACGTCTCTCGAGCACTGTCCTGCTATTTAACGCCACAAGTAGACAGGATGTCACATCAACCTGTCAGCTCAATCGCAAAGCCAACATCTCTGTTCCTGCAAATAAAAGAGGGGTGGTTACCATCGGGTAACAGGGCAAGCCGCCAAACGGCGCACAACACCCCGCAAAATGGCGCCCACGATCTTATCAGAAGTGGGCCTATCGCAACAACCGAATGATGGCCTCTTCAAAGGGACCCTCATGACCGAGGTTCGGTCTCCTCCCGGCACTTCAAACTTACGCGCCTGATCCCGGTGTCGTCCGATATCATATATCCCTGGTCCCACCAGCATGTCCAGCTCGAGCTGAGTTTATTCTCGAACCGAGTCCCAATGCGCTCGCAATGACACGACCAGCACGCATTTCCCTTCCCGCTGTGCTCCGGCCAGCCCATGGAATTCTCACCACTCCACGGCTTTGCGCAACCCCTACCAGAACCCTCAGAAACCCCGCCATCCGACCACACGTCGCCCGTCACTACCACATATCGCCAAACATCACCAAACAGAGACTTCGATTGACGGGAAATGAGACAAAATTAACAAGCCCGTATACTCCACCGCCAATACGGCAGGCAACCGAGGATGAGACCGCCCTGAGAAAAGAGGTGGAGGATTTGAAGGGACTGGTTGCCAAGTTGCAGAAGGAGAGAGAACAACTTGTCGCGACGAATGGTGGCGTCCCCAACACGATCGAGCCCAGTCTAAGAGAGAGAGAATACATCAGCCGAGAAGCGCCATTGTTCAGCGACGTCAAGTTGCTCCCAAAAGAGATCAAGCTGTTTCCTGCCCCAGAGTCTGAGGACATTAAACCACTGACTTTATCCCGTCTCTGGTTGCGCGATTCCTGCAGCTGCCCAAAATGCTTGGATCCAGACTCTGGCCAAAAGACCTTCTCAACCACCGATCTTGTCAACATCCCGACCACGAGCCGTGAAAATATCCGCGTTCTAAGTGACGGCTCCGTCGAAGTCATCTGGGAAAATGACAGTCTGAGCAACGGCGAATCCCACCGCACGGTCCTCTCCGCTGACCAGCTCAACCTCTTGTACCACAACATCAACCCCCGGATCCAGCTCCAACCCCCCATCCCCCGAACCCTCTGGGACAACGCGTCTTACACCGACCTAGTCCGCTCCGGCGCTTGCCATATCGACTACAACGACTGGCGCAACAACGATGAGGCCTTCTGGACCGCCTTCCACCAGTTCACCAAAACGGGGTTAATCTTCCTCACCAACGTGCCGCAGGAAGAACACTCCGTCATTAACATCGCCAACCGCATCGGTCCCCTGCAGTACACCTTCTACGGCTGGACCTGGGATGTGAAGTCCAAGCCCCGCGCTGAAAACGTGGCTTACACCAACGTCTTCCTTGGTCTTCATCAAGATCTCATGTACCACGACCCCATCCCCCGCCTTCAGCTCCTCCACTGCCTAGCCAACAGCTGTGAAGGAGGTGAATCCCTCTTTAGCGATGGTGTGCACGCCGCGCTGCAGCTCCTGAACAGTGACGCAGAAGCATATGACATTCTCACCAAAACCGACGTGCATTTTGGCTATGACAAGGGAGGGCATCATTATTATGCCACTCGCAAGACCATCGAAGCGGACCCAAACACTGGCGCGCCATTCATCACCCATTGGGCACCGCCCTTCCAGACTTCTTTCCCATGCCGCGGGAAAGACGACAGGTTGCGCCGGTGGAGGGAGGCAGCAGAGAAGTTCCAAAAGCTGCTGGAGAAGGAGGAGAATATGTACGAAGTGAAGATGAAGCCGGGGGAGTGCGTCATCTTTGATAACTCGAGGGTGTTGCATGGGAGGAGGGAGTTTGAGACTTCGATGGGGAGCAGGTGGCTGAAGGGGACATATGTCACGCCGCAGGTGTACAGAGCCAAGGAGACGGAGCTGGTGAGGAGGCTGAATAAGGGGAAGCCGTGGCCTGCGGATTCAACGGAGGAAAGGAACAGGATTTGGCAACTGGAGAGGGATATGGTGAAGGAGAGAAAGAGGTAGCATGTTTTCTTGGATACTGCATTAGAGCGGAAGTATGCATGGCGATTCCAGGCATGATGTTTACGTTACACACACACATGACAACCGTTCATTATGTGTCGTCTAGGAACTCGTTCGTCAATTCAAGACTATGTAGCCACACAGCAGTCTTCTTTTTCAAGAAAAACCGCCCCCAGACATTTGTGTTTTTTTGTTCTTCCTCCAGCCGTTGGTTTTGTTGTTCCACTGGACTGCACTTAAGCAGCAATGGTAACCTCGACCTCGACACCGGCCTCGATGTTGATGATGATCTGCTTGACGACCTCGGTGGGGGCAGTCAAGTCGATGAGACGCTTGTGGATGCGCATCTCGTAGAGATCCCAGGTCTTGGAACCCTCACCGCAAGGAGTCTTGCGGGTCATGATCTTGAGGGTCTTGGTGGGGAGACGGACGGGGCCCTTGGCCTTGAGGTCCTTGGACTTGGCCTGTATTATGTTGTTAGGAACTGCTGACACCCAACTTAAGGTTCATGTTGTGAGGGATACGTACGCGCTCAAGGAGCTCGGAGCAGACCTTCTCGAGGGCGGCAACCTTGCGGGAAGACAGAGTGATTCTGATCTTGTGGACCTTGGGGGCCTCACCGAACTCCTTCTCCTTGTTGTAGCCGGACATCTTGGCGGTGGTTATTTTTGACGGGTGGGTCGGTGGTGGTTATGGAAGAAGTTGACTGGAAGGTGCCCTCAAGACTCGAACGGCGATGCTAGAGACGAGGAAAAAGACGTTAGTGGGAATGATTCCAAAGAAACAGGAACATCTATTTGCCGAAGTGACAGGGAGAAGAAGAAAACAAACTTACCGTTTCGGTAACGTGATGAAGGCGATTACGGCTGGAATTGAGGATGTGGAGGAGAAAAGTTCACGAGCTTTTCTTTTTAATGGGATTTTTGGGTAATTTTGGTGGATTGAGCTCTTGGTGGGGGGTGCAGGGCACGCACGGACCCGTTTGCGACTGTGGCTTGTGAATTCGAAGGTTGAAGTGGCTTGTGCTTAGAGATCGATTTCAGTGGGGCCATCCGTGGCTTGTCCATCGGTCAATGACACATTCGGCAGCACCCAGGTTGAGCTTTGGAGGGACAATTGGCGTTTGCGAGGGGCGCAGAAAAGAGACATTGAACAAAACACATAAATAAACGGACGTAGGACGATCTCATTCAGGGCTGATGTGCGATAGAATCCCATTTCTTGCCTATTTTCATTGCTTCAAGCTGTCTAAAGTCTAGAACTGGCTTTTTGGTTTTTTGGCATCCAAGTCCTCCCTCAACTTCAACTCTTGGCATACACTTCCCTGCCAGTTTCACTTAGACCAAGACACTTCATATCGGGTTCCAACGACAACGAAACCAAGGAAATGGTCTCTCGACTCCCAGCTTTCGCGCTGTTCCCTCTCGCAGATTGGCGTGGTCAACTACTTCCTGATGAATGGGTCACTTGTCTCGACGCCTGGGGAGCCCTCGTCGACAGCCACTTGTCCCTTTCGGATGCCGATTTCACTTCGGTCTCGGTCAAGGATGAGAGCTTAGCAACATTCTTGATATCATTTGCACGGGAAACAGCCCAGAATGATGTTGGAGTCCTCGGACCATCCTCTTCAGCCAAGAGGCTTCTCAGGAACTGCTATCAGCTCATCACCAAACTGCTTCAGTCTTCTATACCACCAAGTAACCTGGCGCAATGGGAGTTCTTGTCAGATGTGAGCACGGTATACGGAAAGAAGAAAACCAGCATTCTCCTTGATACTTTTTCCGAAGCTTCACGATCCTACCTCGAAACTTCACTCGCCAGTCTCAAAAGGTTCCTCGTCAAGAATCTAGATGCTGGCCTAAACGGGGGGGATCTTAACGGCATACAATCACGTCTCGAGCAAGCCGGCAAACTCATTCACGCTTCCTCCTTCGTGGCGGAGTACTTCCTTGCAGGAAGTGACTTTCTCGATGGCCTCATCTCTTGCTACAAAATCACCAACCCCCCCTTGCGACGATGCCTCATATCAACCCTCTACGTCTGCCTCATCGGGCTAGCAGACGCTCAAAAAGTCGGACCCCTAACCGACCATCTCTACTCCCTCAAGTCCGCCGCCCACACCCACAAAACCGGCCCCTTGAACATCAATGACTCCCTCGTCGCGGAGCTGGTAACCTCCACTCCTTTGCTCCAACAACTTCAGCGCAAACTCGACTCTGCGATGCCAGCCCGCACCACCTCCGTCCTCTCTTCCCTGGCAACCTTCAAGAAGCCCACCTCCGGCACTTTATTCCCCCCCAAACCCAAACGCCTCATCAAGCGTAAAATCGACAAAGGCAAAGGCCTCGCCTCAGCCGAAAACCAAGAGATCCACATCCACCGCCTCTCCTCCATCTCCCAAGTCCAGGACCTCTTTCCCGAGCTCGGCTCCGGCTTCATCTCGAAGCTCCTCGACGAGTATCATGACTCCACCGAGGAGGTCATCGCCCATTTACTTGACAATTCCCTCCCCCCTCACCTCTCCACCCTCGACCGATCAGAAGACCTCTCCCCCATTGCAAAACCCCCTATCCGTCGTCACTCCAGTCTCGTCCCCCGCCCTACCCCCCCTCACCTCTCCCCTATCATTCCCCCCACCGATGACGAGGATCTCGCTCTCCTCACCGGAACCCTCCACCTCGGCAAAAAGCCCGGCACCGCCGACTCCCTTTTGCGGGACCGCTCCACCGCCCCAGCTAAAGCCGCCATCTTATCTGCTCTTGCCGCCTTTGACAGCGACGACGACGAAAGAGACGACACCTACGACGCCGCTGACGTCGGGGGAACCGTCGACACTTCTCTCGAGGATGAGCTCCTTCCTGACGGGGCAGAAGCGCTGCTTTACCGCTCCTACCAGGCCAATCCCAAGCTATTTTCCCGTGACGCTAAATCTACTCCTGACCGGGTCAGGATGAGGAATGAAACGGGCATGTCGGACGAGCAAGTCGAGGGGTGGGCGGTGATGCTGCAGCGGGACGTCAACCTTCAGAAACGATTACAGAAGCGATATGGGGAGTGGACGGGGGAGCAGACGGAAATCCAACGGACGGGTTGGGTTGCCGGTGGGGAGAATGATGATACAGATGGTGATGGATCGGGCCCCTCTAGGGGAGGGTTCAGAGGCGGAAGAGGAGGCAGAAGTGGTGGAAACAGAGGGAGAGGTGGGCGCGGTAGTGGACGAGGGGGTGGAAACCAACAACAGCAAGGAGAAGGAGAACCGCAGGATGACGCCGCCAGACGGAGAAAGGAAGCCAACAAGGGCAGCAGAGCCAACCACAACAGACGGGATCAGCGAGCTAGGAAGATGGCCAGGGGTGGATTCGCTGGTTGAGTAGTTTGTCAAAAAGGGGATATTCTTAGATAGGTAGTCTAACAGCCGTTGATTTTGGCACGATGGCCAAAAGAAAATAGAAGCCATATACAACTCCCCGTTGAACGCCCCTTGACCATGCCGGTTTATCGCAATAACTTGTACATCCCCACTCCAACCTTACGCTTCAAAAATCCCAAACACAAAACTCCCTCTTGGGCGGCACCTCTGGCATAATTCCCATATCAAACTTCCCCGTCTCTACAAACTTTACCCACTGACTCTGCACCGTTGGGTCATTGTACTTTTCTGGCTCAGCTTCCGTCTCTGTGGTATAATTCGGTGCTCCGTTTGGATTCCAGATCTTCTGAATTGACCCATCAAAACTCTTGATTACTGGGATAGGCTTCTCTCCCTGTGTCTTGACCACTTCATACATGACAGGCTTGCCCTTGAACATTCTAAGCGTGCCGTCGGGGTTCTTTGAGGCATATGACGAGAGGGGAGGGTGACTGCGGGTTGCGCCTGGGCCGTACGGTCCCTGTCCTTGCTGCGGAGTGGGCTGGGTGGCTGTGGCGGTAGCCCCGCCAAAGGGGCTGAGCGCTGGGGCGCTGGAGGTTTGACCGAACGGACTCGGGGCAGCGGTTGTTGCAGCAGGCTGTCCAAATGGCGAAGGGGCAGCCGCTGGTTGAGCTGGCTGACCGAACAGGTTGGCAGCAGGAGCCGCTGGCTGTCCAAAGGGAGATGGAGTGTTTTGCGCTGGTTGTTGCGCTTGCCCGAAGGGATTAAGTGCTGGAGCGGCAGCTGGCTGTGGTGCTCCAAAAGGGCTTGGATTTGTGGCAGGCTGGCCAAAGGGATTGGCGGTAGGGGTCGGCTGTTGCCCAAAAGGCGATGGGTTTTGGGCCGGCTGTTGTGGTTGCCCAAATGGACTAGCATTCTGTTGCGTATTGTTCGCAGCAGCAGCGGCAAAGGGACTTTGTGTGGCACCCAGGGCAGCCGATTGGCCAAAGGCGCTTGGTGCCTGTGTCGTCTGTCCAAAACCAGACTGTCCAAATGCTGGTGCTGCTGCTTGCCCAAATACCTTGCTGCCACCCCCGAGCGCGCTAGGCTGGCCGAATGCGCCTGCTGGCTTTCCAAAGGGATTCGCGCTCGCTCCCAAGGCGGCTGATTGCCCAAAGGCGGATGGTGCGGCAGGCTGCCCAAAAGCGGATGGCCCGGCTTGTTGCCCAAATGGCGAAGGGTTCGCCGCTGATTGAGCTGGCTGTCCGAAGGCTGGCGCACCAAAAGGACTGGGCTTCTGGCCCAGGGCAGCAGGTTGACCAAAACCACCAGCAGCAGGGGGTTGAGCGGGAGCGCCAAAGGGGCTCGATGCGGGCTGTACGGCACTCTGGAAGGGATTCGCTGCTGGTTGGCCAAACACTAGTCCAGAGTTGGCTGGTGTTCCTTGTTTGCAAACATCGTGACGGTTTGGATGTCTATTAATTCCGTCGCGAACATGCTGGATAGCGGCGGGGATGTTGCTCAGCGTGTGGTCAATCTGTTGTCGCGCAACCGTGTGCAATTGCATGATCTCATTCAGCTGTTCAAAGTGTATCAGCACGAAGTTTTTCCAGTACCCGTACTCCAAACCAGCGATCAACTTACAGCTGCATCTGCCTCGCCCGCTAATTGACCCTTCATAAAATGAATCCTGATTTCCTCGGGCTGCTGCTCACGAGGATACCCGCCAAAAAGGTTGTCGGGCGCATCCTTCCCTGGACCGTAGCAGGAGAAGATCCATTGCGGCAGCTCGTTCTGAAGGTCCTTGCGAATCGTTTCCTCGTTCAAGCCGGGGTACTCGGGTTGATCTGAATGTCGCGGCTGTTAGACGAAGCTCAGAGCTTGCCTTTCCAAGGTGATCACTCCTACCTGACTGTTTTGACCCTCCAAAGGCGCTCTGTTGCCCTCCCGAAAGAGCACTGAACCGATTGCCACCACCAAACGGTGACTGCTGCCCCGAATTCCCGTCTCTTGGATGCTCAAACTTGCAGTTATCTAGAGATTGCGCCAACAGCAAAAGGTTAGCGCAACTGCTTCATCGGGAACGATTCGTGACGACGATCGAGAGTGGAGTCGGTAGTGGTGCTTGCGAGAGGGAAAGCGATTGAAGATTGAAACGTTGCGATGTCGTCAAAGAAAAGAGAGGCAGTGATTCGTCCTACTTCCATAGCGGCAGTTTCCCTGCTGAAAAAATTTGCAAACTACCATCTTGTCGACTGTCAATGTTGCGGATACTACTGCTGTATCATGACGTGCCGTTCCTCCGTGGTCGTTGGTCGCACTTGGAGCTTCACAAAAACGCGTTTGGGAGAGACAGCAGCGTGGCATAAATTCTCAGCCTTCCCGCAGCCTTGCAGCTTGGCGTAAGTTTGAGCCACTCAAGACCGCTAGCGGATGTTGAGTGGTGGCTGGTGCGCTCCGCCAAGTCCACCCGCAGCTCACTGGCCCCTGTGGATCAACCCTGGCCCGAATGCCGGTGCATGCCGAGCTACGAACATGTTCGCCGAAAATCAAGAAACACACTTGCGTGCGCATTTCGGGTATCTTCAAAAAAAAAAAAAAAAGATGACTTCTGGCAGTTCTGACAGCATCAAATATGCTTTAAAAGTGCCGTTATCAGAAAATTTGGGTCTATGGAGACAATGATCTCTACAACATCCCGTCTTGCGACTTCAAGCTGGAGACAAGTGGGCTTGAACATCTTTCCAGATCTTTGCTTCCCCGGATTTGTATCTGACGTTGCACCACTGCTCCACATTCCAAACCATTCAGACCTGTGGAGGCTCACCTCCTCCAATGACCAGCGAAACAAACCAGGTTACAGCCCCCGAAGAGCCGCTCACCCACGGCCGAGCCAGCTCGGGGGCCGTCCACCCTTTCCGCTCCTTGTTCCGCACATCTTGTAATCCGATCGGGACCATCGGAGCGATCAGAAGACATGGGTTCAGATTCCAGAAGAGGAATGTCGACATCATCATGCAGACCCTCACACCGGCCGATAAGCTGATAAGACCCTCCTGCGGCCACTTTGAGCCGCCGCAAGCCGAAGTCGTCCCCCCTGATGCAAGGAAACGGACGGACGTGAAACTTCGGACTAAGCATCCCCCAAGCCTGTCTATTCGAGCAGCTTCCGCAATGACTGTCCCGGTGCCATGTATCCCATCTCCTACGGGCAAATCACGAGGCGGCAAACGAGCTGCCCTGTTGGAGACAAATCTTGTGCCGGTGTGCCAGACTGTCACGGGTGCTGCCCCTGTTGCGTAATCCTGACCGAGTGATGTTTCTTACAAATGTGCCCTTTTGCTTCCCGTCTCTGTTCCCATCTTTCCGCTGTCTCCTGTCCTGTCGTGTCCTAAATCAACCTCACCTGCATTGACTGTTCTGCCTGTTTGTTGTCATCAACAACCATGGCGTTCGGTGCAGCCCACATGCAGCTTTGGCTGGGGCTATTAGCAGTAGCCGGCCTTCTCTATGTGAGTGGTGAACCAATCACCCGCCGTAGCAACTTGCTGACAAGTGCCACAAGACATCATGTCTCGTCATTTACCGCCTCTTCTTCCACCCATTAGCAAAATACCCGGGCCCATTCCTGGCCAAACTCACCGATGCCTACATGCTCTACTACGCCTGGCGAGGCGACCGCCACCTCGAGTTTTGGCGGATGCACGAGAAATATGGCAAATTCGTTCGCTTCGGACCCAACGCCCTCAGCGTGAACTCCAACACCGCCCTTAAGGAGATATACGGCTTCCGGGCCAACGTTAGGAAAGCCGAGTTCTACGACGCCTTTGTCCACCCCGCCCCCAACACCCACAATGCCCGCGACAGGGACCTCCACGCGCGCAAGCGCAGAGTGCTGTCACATGCCTTCTCCGACGGCGCCATCAAGGAAGTAGAGCGCTACATCCTGGCCAACATCCGGACCTTCTGCGAGGCCATCGGTGACTACGGCCGTGCGATCCAAGATAATAAGGGGTGGAGCGCGCCAAAGAACATGTCGGACTGGTGCAATTGGTTGGCGATGGACATCTTGGGTGATCTCTGTTTCGGAAAGGCTTTCCATATGCTGGATAGACCTGACAACAGGTACGCTGTTGATCTCGTCGGTGTAGCTGCGCAGAGACATCTCCTTTGCGGTACTATGCCCATTGTCAACAAGCTCTCCCTCGACAAGATCCTCTTCCACAAGATCGCCGCTGGTCGCGCCAAGTATATGGCCTATTCCCGCCAACAGTTGACCGAACGCACCGCCCTCGGTGATGAGACTGACCGTCGCGACTTCTTCTACCACTTGCTCAAGGCCCGCGACCCCGAGACTGGACAGGGGTTCACTACTCCTGAGTTGTGGGGCGAGTCCAACTTGTTGATCATTGCTGGCTCGGACACCACCTCTACCGCCATGGCTGCCACTCTGTTCTATCTCGTCCGCAACCCTGCCGCGCTGGCAAAGGTCACCGCTGAGATCCGAGAGAAGTTTTCGTCTCTGGAGGATATCCAACTCGGCCCCGCTCTGAATTCCTGCCACTATCTCCGTGCTTGCATCGATGAAGCAATGAGATTGTCTCCCAGCGTTGGCGGATTACTGCCGAGAGAGGTCTTGGCTGGCGGTATGACAGTTGACGGCGAGATGGTACCTGAGGGGACGATTGTCGGAACGCCTCATTATACCATTCATCACAACGCCGATTACTATTTCGAGCCTTTTGCCTACAAGCCAGAGAGGTGGATTGCGCATTCAGGCAGTGAGAAGGAGGACGGCAGGGAACAGGAGGTTGCCTTGGCTCAGAGCGCGTTCTGCCCATTCTCGATTGGGCCTAGAGGGTGCATTGGAAAGGGTCTCGCGTATGTCGAGATGAGCATTACCCTGGCGAGAGTGCTGTATATGTATGACCTTCGAAGGGCGGTGGGTGTTCAGGACCCGGGGGAGGGCAAGCCTGGGGCAGTGAAGGGAAGGGAGAAGCCTGGTGAGTTCCAGTTGATTGATACATTTACCAGCTTGAAGGACGGGTGTATGGTCGAGTTCAGGAGGAGAGACTTGTAAGACTTTGCAAGAGCGCCAGTCATGCGGAAAGAAAGGTCCAGATTGTTGTCGTTGCATCATGAAAGGATGGCCGGCGTTGAAAGGGAGCTTATCTGTGAGCCTTAGCGCGGTTATTTTTGCACTTTCAAAATACTTTAGTCACGAATTGAACCCGAACCTGAACAAAACAGGCCCAACTCAGCCAAAAGTGCAAGAAGCCGAAGGGTGCCAGGAATGAGATTCGTGGAGAAATCGGAGATCTTGGCACTTTTTCTCTGCGGGGCAACGCGGAGAAACAGCTGTGGAGAAGTGGAGCATTTCCAGAGGGCCCCTGTCTCGGCAAAATGAGGGTCACGGCTCAATTTCAACATCACCTCCTCCACCACACACAAGACTGCTATGACACGGGCCCTTTTCGTTCGGGATGTTCTCCAAGTCATTTCGACGTTGATCACCTATGCGGGGATACCGGAGCCGGCAGTCACAGGATGGCACCCACGACAAGAACGAAGTCGTATCTCTGACCATTGTCCGAAACGCTCGAATCAGCGCGTGTTGGTGGGTGCTGAGATGACGAGGAGGCACTGAAGTTGTTTGAATACAACAGTTGGATTTATGGAAGGGTTAGCGTCCTGGTTGTAGGGACGCTGTGGTCGAAGCACATCGTCATATCAGCCGTTCAATACGTGCCACAATATACCAAGGTTGTTGTACTCCATGTGGAACAGCTATAAGTTCATATGATACCTTAAAGGATGCGCTCCCTAGTTTGTGCAACTTCCATCGTAGCTCTGCTGTCCTACGCTGGCGTCAGTGATCATGAAGTTCCTCTCAGCTACGCTGGCATTGGCCAGCTTTACTCTCGCAACACCAAGCCTTCAAGGTGAACCACAAAATGATCTCTCGAATCGGCAAGCTGGTTCATGGCCCTTCGGTCCCTTTGTCACCTCCGCCGGAAAGATTCTTGACACCGCCGGCAAAAACATCGTCTATGCCGGCACTAACTGGCCCGGCCATGGGGAGGTCATGATCCCCGAAGGCCTTCAATATCAATCCATCGAATACATTGCCACCAAGATCAAAAGCATTGGGATGAATGCCATCCGTTTGACGTTCGCGATTGAAATGATCGACCAAATCTACGCCAGCAATGGACAGGATATCACCATCCAACGAGCCTTCACCCAAGCCCTTGGACAAGCCAATGGAACCAGAATCCTGAACCAAGTCCTCGCAAAGAACCCCCAATTCACCACCTCAACCACCAGGCTACAAGTCTTCGACGCCGTAGCCGCCGAACTCGCTAAACAACAAATCTATGTCCACCTCGACAACCACATCTCCAAGGGAATGTGGTGCTGCTCCGGCAACGACGGCAACACCTGGTGGGGAGACACCCATTTCAACACCGCCAACTGGGTCCGGGGCCTCTCCTACATGGCCAACCATGTATGTTTTCCTCCCTCCTCACCCCCTTTTTACCCCCTTTCCATCTCCTCTCACACCTCCCTCCCACAAGGGGCGTAACTGGACAGGCCTCGTCTCCATTGGCCTCCGCAACGAACCTCGCGAGCCAACCTCCAACCCCTCCCTCCGCAGCTCCAGCTACAATTGGCAATCCCTCTACGCCTTCCACAAGCAAGGCGCCTCCGCCGTCAACAAGGCCAACCCCTCCCTGCTCATCTTCCTCTCCGGCCTCAACTACGACACCACTGTTGCGCCGTTTTTTGACGGGTCCACCCTTTCCCCTGGTAATACCCGCTTTTCCCTCGTGGACTTTCTCGGTTATGAAAATAAACTCGTGCTGGAGATTCACAACTATGAGACGGGGATCAATAGCTGTTCATCGCTACAGTATAATCTGTTTAATAAGGGGTTCAAGGCCATGACGAATGAAGCGAGGACCCAGTTCCCGGTGCTGTTGACAGAGTTTGGGTTCGCTATGGATGCGAGTACATGGCGGGGAACCTACGCAACGTGTCTGGCGAGTTATTTGCCCAGTCAAAAGGCGGGCTGGACGATTTGGGTGCTGGCGGGAAGTTATTACGTGAGAGAGGGGACACAAGATTATAATGAGAATTGGGGGTTGCTGACGAGGGACTGGAGGGATTGGAGGAGTCAGGGGTATATCGATGGGCTGTTTAGGGGGATGGTGAGGAATTCGCTTGCTTAGGAGCTTTGTGAAGGGGAGATGAGGCTGTTGTGAGTCTAGAGGAGGGTGGCATGAGTTTGGAGGATAGTGGCAGTAGATTGTATGATGCCGAATAGGAGACCCAGCGTGAGCACCAAGACTGCAATCCAGAAAGTGTACCATTGCACTCTCTTGCAACGGTCCCACCACCATTTTGACAAAGTCCCGGGCTCAGCTTCGTCGACGAATCCTGGTGGGAAGAAATCACTGCATTTTACATGAGTCAATGACCGGGTTTTGAACCATGCTAAGTCAGCTTCAGCATACCTGGTGGAATGCAACATCAGAAAAGTAGGGTGGGCAAAAATTGCAACTCTCTCATCGTCATCCACCATGCGCAGGTGGTCAGCAAGGTTATCGGTCCACTTGATCTTTATGCCGCCAATACGCTCAATGTTGTGGGCATTGAACATTTTAGGTAGCTTGATGCCGGCGTAACTTAGCTCTGGGGGAACGTCGAAGTGCTTCGTGACGAACTGCCCCAGGGTCCCATGTGTCCATTCCAGAGGTGCGCCATTAGTGATGCTGTGGGGAACTTTCCAAATTTTCATCATCAAAAAGATCCGGGCCGCCAAGTCGATGGCTCGGGATAGATTGGCATGCACTTTTTGTTGAAACTCGAGACTATCAGAATTTTCATTGGGGATAAACTTGACAAGGTTTGCGTGAACTTGTTCCCTGTTGAGGTCATGTTTAAAGTCGGAAACCAGGTCGACAACGTCGTGATGCGTCCTGGTTATGACTAGATGGCCGCGTTGACCTAGATAGGCGTTACACTGGTTTGCGTAAGTTCTAAAATAGCCTTCCGAATCCGAGGTTGTGAGAGAAACCTGAAATGGTTCGGTATATTTCAGGCCTTTGGGCCAGAAGGCCTCCAAGATTGACCTCTTTGTGTCAGCATCAATCTTGACGCCGTCCTCGGTGACAATAATTCGGAACAGAGGTAATTGCATCGTTGGTACTTGGGTGTTTTTTGCTTTGGCAGGTACTGGTGAGATTTGAACAGCTCTGATAGAGATGTTGGACGGGAGCTGAAAGGAGCGATGTTCTGATCATCAGCTGCACCGCCACCGCCGTCTTTCATTTCCCCGCTTTAGAGCTGCCCCAGATGTTCGGTCAGGCGTTTTCAAGGCAGACTCGAACTTCTCAAAATCCAGCGACGATGCCCTCCTAACCCGTCAATTCTGCATTTCTTGTTCTTCGTATCTTTCGCCCAATGATTGCCTGTTCCCTCGAAGACGACCAGCGTATGAGGTCTGCCATGCTGCAACGCCATCGAGTCTCACTTGACAACCGACCCATTGCCTCTGACTTTAATCGTGTAGATCCAGTTCAATATCAGCCCGTGCAGTATCTGTCCGGTCAGGAGGAATGGCTCAGCAATGTCTTATTGCCCAATGCCAAGCCGGATCTTTCTTGCGTGAAGCAGCTTCAGGGATCATCGTTTACAGTAGAAGACGAATTGGGAACAGTCAGGAATGCTAAAATCGGGCTTGTTATCCAGATCAAGGGGACGAAATATGCTACTACAGTCGCCCATGTATTTTCCAACCAGCTTGAGAACGATATTCCTCCTCAAGCGAACATCTCCATGTCTTCATTCAAAATTCACCACCCTCATCACGGACCCATATTTGGGAAGCCTCTTCTCTACGATATCACGAACCATTCCAATGCCTCCATCACTTCTGACTATGCACTTCTTCCCATATTGTGTCGTCTCGACACAGAGTTCAAGCTGTTAACCTCAGAGGAACTCGAGCAACGCATCACTATAGCACCACAAGACAATCAAGTACAGACTGCATCAGACTTTACTAGCATTCTGAGAGGGACTCTCTCTGTGATACCCGCATTCATTCGTCTGCCTAGTGGAAAAGGATTTCAGAAAGTTTGGACAGTTCATCTCGATCGACCCGTGCAAGGAGGTGACTGCGGCACCATGGTCATTGACTCAAAGAACGGCTGTATTTATGGGCACATTATAGCCGGTTCGCCGTCCTCGATGCACGCATACATATTGCCTGCATATCTTCTTCTTGACAGCTTGAGAGCATCAGGCCTACTGGCGGTTAGAGACGAAAAGCGAGCCTGCTCACCAACAGCAGTGATTGTTCGCAAAATGGTTCTCTTTCTCCTTATAACGGAGATTTGTGTCATGGTCTGGCTTATGAGTATGTCTCGGTCCAAAGACCTGCGAGTCCTGCTTGGCGGAGTCACCTTAACGCTACTCATGACACTGGCGACGTTTCCGTCAAGATATCGTGGCATCTCACAAGCCCCAGAACGGCAAATGGTACCCCACATTGCATACCAGGTCAGATCTTTGTCGGAAAAGATCAACTCCCATAACGGCCTTCTTGTATTGATAATGACGTCAGTGCTCTGTTTCATCCTTCTTGCGTTATGCCTTTCCTCTCTGTTTATCCTCTGGGCCAGAACTCTTATAACGAAGGAGCCACCGCCTATCCATCGGCCCACGATGGACCTCATGTTCAGCAACTGCACGATTGATGGAACAATGATTCAAGCTCCCGGTATCACGGCTCGCTTGCAGAATAGCACCTTGTGCATTTCGCCCTCAAGTGGGATGGATCCTATTTTGCAACTCTCAAACCCGCATCACATATCAACTTCTCCCACAGCATTTCAAGCCGATTTGGTGTCACCATCGATCAGCGTAAACAGCAACGTTGACCCTCCACCGACCTGGACGGTGCCAATAGACTTGCAACACCAATCCTTAAAGTTTGTGTTCTCGGGCTACATTTCGGGTGGTATCATTTGGGCCTTTGACAAGGTTCCTTCCCCATACACCGCAATAAATGACATGTTCAGCTGGGACAATCTTCCTCCCATCCTAAGTCTCACGAATAAGCCCAGGCTTTTGGACCTGCTTGTGAAAGCCGGTAACATCAGCCAGCGTTCATTCGGCCTTGATGTCGGCAGCTCAAGCTTGTCTCAGCCCAGAAGTGGAGCGCTTGTTCTCGGTGGCTCTAATCCATCCAGTCGAGGGGCGCTATTGGGAAGTTTCGATCTCACAACAGATGGCCCACCGGAACATTCAGAGGCTACTAGGTGGCTCTGTCAGTTTATGGTCAGGATCAAATTCATGACTTTACGAAGCCAGAATGGTTCTATTAGCCTTGATTTTGCACGACATACCCGCGGTTGCGTCGAGCCGTACAATTAGCACTTTCGTCTGCCCCAAACCGATCTCAGAACGCTAGAAAATTTTATTTCCAAGGGACAGTATTCATACCACTCGTCTGACAATGCGGGATTCTATCGTGGAGAACCAGGCCTTGTCTTCCCGTCAGCCCTGGTAAACAGGAATTTGGACGAGGAAATATCTCTTGATATCGCCTTCGAGGGCAGTCCAAGTTCTGAATTCACCGTCACAGTTCCCCATCATGGGATCTCACGTCCTCTGCTGGGGTATAAGTGGGCTACCGGAAGGGTGGAGATGGATCACAACTTCACCGAATTCGCATTCCATCGGCAGCACACCGAAGACGACATGGTGATATTGGGCCAGGCTTTCCTCTCTCAACTCTTCTTGACGGTCGAATACGATTGCGCGATATTTTCGCTCGCTAACATTCAGAACAACGGCCTCAATCACCGGCTCGTGGTTGATAGCTCTTTGGACGATTCAAGCGGTACGAGCAGTACACGTACTGTGTGTCTCACTGCGGTATTACTGATTTCAATCTACCTACCGATTATCTGCTGTATTTTCACATGGATGTGTTTTCGGTGTCGGAGAAAAGGTGATAGGTCTCCTCTCAGCTTTCGCTTTCTCGGCTGGTTGTCCCTTTGTCAACTTTTCCAATTGATCGCTTGGCTCTTGGACTTCATCCCGGGAGCGGAACGCTAGGCCGGCAAATTCTGTCTACTCTCCAATGCTATTTTTATCATCTGGCTTGCCGTTTTGGTGCTTGATCAGGTAAGCAGCATATTCTGATCGGCCCAGCGCTCATGACGCCTATTAGTAGCGATCAACTGCTGACCCCCTCAGATCTTATCCTTGAGCTGGACACAGGGCTCCTCCTGAGCCTCTTCGGTCACTATTTGGGTCTGGAGATAACAAAAAAACACAAGGCGAGACAGAAATAGAGTTCAGCCAGACTCTCATTTCGAGAGAAATCTGAGGAAGATTTCTTCCTCATTTCTACATTCACACCCCTAAGTCTTCCAATGAGCCTGAAGCATATAAGCGCCGACAGAAAATAAAAATCGAAAATAAAAGGGGCTGTAGAAAATAAGGTACTTCGGTACATCGAGCTTATATTTTCAGGCTCTCAGGCGGTATGATGATGAAGCATAGCTCTTTGCATATCTGGACATTTACCACTCCGATCTTTGAAGCCGAAATCAAGATCATATGTGTGCTATCGCAAGGAATGCGTTTTGCTGAGGATTCAGCTGAACGACTGGATCACGTTTGGATGTCTGTGCATGTTTGTGCTGGACTTGTTAGATAACACGATGCACTCTATGAGGGTCCATATTATGGGGGTTCCAACTGTGTGATTGTATTGCTTGTTCTTCTCTGTGTTCCTGCTCTCTTTTATAGACCTTCTGCAGGATTCATTCTGCCACATGGCCACCGCCACCAGACCATGGCCGCGGCCGACAGACCATGGCCACCGCCAACTGAAGGATGAACTCCTTGCTAGTAAAATCCCTTTCTTTCTGACAGGACTTGGCTCATCACTGCGGCACAAACAAAGCTTACTTGAGGTGCAAACTTGGTCAATTCGTTGGTTGTTCTAGGGAAGAGAGCCCAGGTGGTCAAGACCCGGTCCATCGAAACGCAGCTTTATTTGGGGATAACGTGTAAGCTTCTCCCTACCTTGAAACATCGCTTCATCACGAAGTTATGTTTTGTTAACTATCTCTTGTAGTGACTGATTTAGCAGGACTCGGTATTGGGCGGTCTGGCGATGTAGGAACTCCTGCGCAACCCCATTTCTACTCCTCTCCCTCCAATGCACTTTTGCTGACTTGAAATTATGTTAGAGGGATTCCCGGTGAACTTCGAGGTCTTCAACATTTGCACAAAACGTATGGCTCGCTGCCATGGGAGGTGCTTATACAGCCATCGATCAAGCGTACCCGGGGGGCTTTTCAATTGGCGTCTATTTAACTAAATCAATGACGGGGTTAACTGCCAACGAGTGCGCCATCTGGAGGACCGGTTGTGCTGAACACGCTGAAGATTGTGGAAGGATACTCGGACTTCGGGTACCCATCAGCCTGCAATTTAAGCACCCATCGTCTTGATGGGCGTTGTGCTTTGGGTAAAGGCAGGCATGTAATGCAGCCGCCACGTGCTCTATTCGCCCACCCCCTTTCCCAATGTCCGGCCATTTCTCTAATCCACAATTAATGACAGAGGACCGAGCTTGGGGTTCCAACCTTCGTATCTGGTATAGAAACCTCTCCCAAGTTAGCAACAGCAATTGAACCCTGAAGAGAACTTACATTTCTTTTTACGATGGCTAGTACCAGGTTACCTCTAGCAGCTCTCTTCCACAACTGCCCATCTCAACGTCATCGCTAGCCTATATCAAGGATTTGGAAAAGTACAAGACCGAGGCTCCATATCGATGGCGGGGCCCCCTAGCTAAAGTCAGAAGCATCTCCGATCAAATGTCGAGCTGGAAACCATCGCAAACGTACTTGTCCAGGATATTACAAGCATCCTAAAATTCCAGCCACTGTCCCTCTTGCGTGACGGCTTCAAGATTGCTGAATTTACTAATATAAATGACGACGCCCTCAGAGGCGGAGAGTTTGGAAGTCTACCTGGCGGCAATCGCGGACCTAGTCGAGGCGCGGACCCATGTGGAGCTTGTCGTTTGCTTCAACTTTGCTGTCAGTCACCGCTCTGTTGGGCGTGTGCGGATCTGGAAGATATCTTTTCAGACAGAAAAGAAATGCCAATTATTGCAGTTTCGGAGATGCGAGCGGTCCATGCTGGTGCAGCCCGAGCAATCTTTAAAGGAGGAAGACCCGTTAGAGTCTTGCAATGCACCAAATCTTCTGGGCTGGCAAGTCCATTCAGGTATATTGACCCAACTGTTAAGCCCCTGAGTAATCGTTACGGGTACCGGAGTACTCATCAGCAGCTAGACTACACCGTGGGCTTCTCGCAGGGCCTACTTCACTAGTCTAGTTTTTGAAGGCAGACAAAATCGAAAAGTATATCAACGGCAAATATCAAATCTTTCTGGTCAAGTAAGACGCCCACATTGCTGATGGGCCTGGCTGATTATCTTACCCCCTGCCAGCGCATGGAAACCTCTCTATAAGACAGTGAAGAATGCACCGCTGGCATTCTGCGACCCGAACACCGTACGCGCCAGTGATGCTATTGAAATCGACCTCCCTTTCGAGACGGGAATGAGCCGCACAACGTACTAGAAGTATGAACCCCACCATGAATGGTACTGGTGTCACGACCATACCCCGACCCAAGTCAGTCTATTCAAGAGCTGGGACTTTAATCCGGGTAATAATTGGCCTTGTGAGTCCGAGATTGACGTAGTTTAGTAGCCCGTGGAACGCCAACTAATACGCAGTGAAGCTGTGCCTCACGTAGCGCTCAACTTGACATCCAATGACTCTACAGGGTCCTGCAAGACAGCGTCGAAGCCTGGCATTAGTGTCAGCACCAGTTTGGTCGTGATGGTGATGAATCTCCAACAATAATTGATTACAACGAACTATCAACTTCCCCAACGATCCATGGAAACCCAAGGCGTACCGCAGTAGTAAAAGGTTCTATTGGTATATTATTGGGGCTGTCTCTCCATTCTCTTTAGGCTGTACCGGAGATAACGTACTTGTAATCTTGCTGTTGTAACTATCTACTGATCAAATGCACCGGTTATTCTCAGGAAGGAGGGCTCAGGGGGATGTCGGGCGACTACGCCAGGGATGGAAAGATATGAGGGTACGTTGGCTCTCCTTTGAAGATCCAGTTGACTTCTCAACGATATCAACCAAAACAAACCTTTCGGCCTTTGCATTGTTGCAATGATCAAACACACCCGAGATACCCCTGAGCTGCACTGACCCACCTAAATCTTGGCACCACCATCATCATCATCATCGTCGCCCTGAGAACCTCCAGAAATACTAAATCGACCCATTAACCTACCCAACTCCTCCACAGATTCCCCCTCCATATCCTCACCCTCCCCACCACCATTTTCATCCTCCACCTCCTCCACCTCCTCCAAAATCAACTCACGAACTCTACTCCGCCCATTAACACTGCCCCCATGCCCAACCTGACACTGCCCATTCGCAGTCGCATTCTCCAGCAACCCAGACCCTCTCACGCTCCCTGCAACAGTAACCACCGACTCAAAAGGATCAGAAGGTGTATGCCTACTATCATGCCTGCTCCCCCTCAACCCTTTCCTCTCCACCAGCACCATCCTGACCTCCGCCCTCAGCTTCTTGATCATCTCCTCGATGACGTTCTTCCTATCATTGACGAGCCTCTCCACCGCCGGATTAACAACCGGCCCCTGGATATCCGCCACCCTCCACTTGTGGTAAAAGTTGCCGTGCCCCGGCCTCCGCTCGACCTTGATGGGGAACGAATCAAAGTAGTAATCACACAATAGACAGGTGGGTTTAGAGCAGCCGATGTACCGCCCGAACTTATCCTCCATGAAGAAGCTCAAGCGCGCGTCTTCGTGGCCAGAGAAAGGGCAGAGGGACTCTTTTCGAAGATTGGAGAGGAGAGTAACCTCGGCGTGGACGGTGGTGACGCACCTAGGGTCTTTGATCGAGTCCTTGAGGCGGGTATCGAAGTCGATTGCTTGGAGGTGTGGGAGGAGGGTTTGGTACGCGGCGTGGACTTCAGGGTCGGTGGTGAGACGGTTGAGGAGGTCTTTGCCGGTACACATTCTTTCTTTGATCTGAAAGGGGTTGGCGCTTTTCGGTGGGGAGGGGTAGGGGATCACCTCGGGGAATTCGAAGAGGTCAGGCCATTTCCTGCGGGCAGCGATGAAGACGCGGACGGCGATGGTGTAGGAGTGGAGGCGGCCGATGGCGTGGCGAGTTTCGCTCCAGGAGGAGGCGGTGGAGTCGCGGCGTTCGTCGTCGCCGGCTTTGCGGCGGAGGAAGGAGGCAAAGGAGGAGGTGTGGGCTTGTTTGAGGGCTTGGAGGAGGTGTTGGGTTTCTTGCACAACTGATTAACGAAATTTGTCAGTTATTGGCAGGCTTGAAACAAACCGAAGGACGAAGACAACTTACACGAGACAATATCATGGGGCCAACTATCAACCGCTCTTTCGGCAATCGGGAGTAGCTCTCGCAAGCTTGTTGACATTGTAGCTGCTTTAAAACAGGCCTTTAGCTCTCCTCTCTCACGACTGGGCTTTGGGGGAAGGGCAACTCACCTTCAAGAACAGAATCCTTAGCACAGCTGTCAATGCAAGGTCCAACATTGGCAACGAAGCCTCGGACATATTTGTACAGCCGCCACCGACAGTACGCAATGATCTTCTTCAACAACATTGACGAGATCTCTCTAATCTTTGCCTCGTCGTCAAAATCTCGTGGTCCAAAGCTCTTCAAGGCGCCCAGAATATCTTCAGACAAGAACTTCTTGACCCCGGCCATCTGCGTCTTGTTGCGGCTGTTAGAGGCAATCCAGTACTCCACCTGGCCAGGCTGAACGATCATTGCGCTCGTAACAGTGTCTCCTCCGTGCTTGGTGTCACAGATCTGGGCAATCTTGTTGACAAAGCACTTGTAAAGTGCGCAATCATTGTCGGGTGTGGTGACAATGGAGTCATCGTCGGACGTATGGGGGTTCGAGAGCCGTGGGAGGGCGTCCTTGAGGGCACAATAGAAGTGAATAACACCATAGAGCCGCTTCGCCTGGCTGGGGGTCAGCTGGACGAGCGTAGAGGGAGAGGCGGGTAGTGTTGCGCTGGGCATGTTGATTGATCAAGGCAATCCAAACGGATAGTTAGGATAATAGACGGGGAAGGGATCGTTGATTGGACAGGGTCTGATAACGAGTGGATCTAGTTTTTGGGTGTGGTTAGCAAAGGACGGAAAATTAGGAGGAAGATAGAGATAACGTCAGCTTATAACATCATTCCGACGACACGGGACGTGTTAACTTCGTCTTCAGTCGACGTCTATGCCTCTCTGCCTCTCTATCTCTTCGGCGGAGGAATACACCAAATCTGCCTCAAACGGATTTGGGTCGCGATCCGGGCTAACGTAGCGGCCAACGATTGGAGGATGCTCCCGTTGGAGGACCACACAACAGTCAATCCATCGCCAACCAAAGGTTTAAGGCGTCCATTGAAAGCAAACAGAACGAAGAGTCGAAGAAGAAAGATCCGTTTTATTCTTCCAGATTCTTGGAAGAAAGCAAACCTCTTTCGGTGAGCTGTGGTAGGAAGGCGGGGGCGCTCCAATGATAACACTTCGGATGGAGCCAGCTGGACTCCCGGCGTGGCACCGTGGCACCACTGTCTTGCATGCCGAGAGTGTGGGCCTCGGCCTCGGTGCATGCTTCGGCAGTACGCTAGCCACCCCGGGCCGCAGGTTGCCTTGGAGGCATATGGAGCGCTTTGCGGGCCTCAAACATGCTCTCCAGAGGAGTGATGCCTCTGACTTGCAAACCACAGTGCGCGCAGCGCAGTGTCCTTCGGCCAGTTGATTTAGGCTTTGGTATTTGAGCAGCGATATTGGCTCCTGAAACACGATGTCAGTCGTCTTGTGTTGATGGCCTGGCGGTTTACACACGGCCTTTACGTCTGACGTTGAAAAACTTGAAGTTAACTGTTAGTATTTCAATATTTCGGAGAGTGAGTGGTGAGGATACAATGCCCAACTGTCTTTGGTTACCTGAGTCTTACTAACCGGCGTTGTGGAAATGACAGTCACAATCGGCTACTAGTGTCACCAACATAATCCAACACCCGTGTTGTCATCCCCACCCATACAACGCCTTCGCTTGGCGTTAGATCTGCTGCAAGGTTGCAAATTGGCATGCTGGAACTCCTGTAAGTCCTACACTTGCTGTCACCAAGGATACTGGTCTCAGATCGGACAGGAGTCAGACGAGGCGGACATTTTGGAATGACATTGGTAACAGATGACCGCGAATAGTACCTTTACACAATTCCCTCTGTCCGTGCTCGGTGTAGGTTCCGAGGGCGTCATCGCAGCCCAGGGTGCTGAAGGCGCATCGGGAGAATTTTGCTCAGACGCTCTTAGCGCGTTGCATCCCGATTGCCAGTGGCTCGCCATGCCATCTGGTAGAGCATCCAAAGGAAAACAGCGAGCAGCGGGATGGGGGTCTTTTGAACACCCCTCTTCCGCTGTGGAGATTGGAATGTACGAGGAGGTGGTCCCAGGAGAGGGTTCCATTGATCCTAGGCTCCTACAAATTGGCTCTGTTCCGGCATCCTCTGCAGGTTTGTCTTATTCAGCTGGGCCGGCCGAGGATCTGACATCTGCTGAGGCCCAGCAAGACCCGCCTATTGAACTTTCATCTACATACGTTATGAGCAATCCTCAAACTTACGCTACCAACGAATACGACTATTCTGAGAATCAGCTTTACATGTCCCAAGCCCCTGGCTTTGTACCGGTCCATGCCTCGAGTTTTGGTCAAGACTCTTAGTATTCTTCGACCCTACAAAACTCGAGCACGCCCGCAATTTCGGACGTTTCAGTTTCAAATCAGCTTTTCACCACTTCTGGGACAACTTCGACGATTCCCGCCACCGCTCATTACCAACCTTTTGACATCAACCATAGTGACTACAGAAATAACCCCTTTTCAATGGCTTCTGACGATATGACCTACACCGGCTACGATCAACTCATCGAGCAAGCCTACCCAGTCGACCCAACTCTCTACGAGAACAACTCCTTCTATACCGGTGCTGAAGCGTCTACTTCGTACACACAACCGTACCCCCAGCAACTCGACAACGCCAACGACGCACCAACCAGTTCTGACCCAAATCCCTTCAAATGTTACACTTGCGGCAAGTCCTACAAGCGGCAGTGTGATCTAGAGTACGTTGAGCCCACATCTCCATCGCTGCAAGCTTTCCCAGCTAACCAATAATTACAAACAGCAAGCACATGAACAATCATACCAAGAGACGCAAGTGTCCTATAAAAGACTGTGACGGCGGCGGAGCGGAGACCAAAGATCTGCATCGACATCTCTGGGCCAAGCACTCCGACTACGCTAGAGAAAAGAACATTCCAAGAGTTGAGCAACCGTGCGGCTGGCCGGGATGTGACTACCACGGCCGGACAGACAATTTGAAGAGGCATAGGGATAACCATAACCACTGGCCCATGCAGTGGAGCTAAGCTTCTCCTGGTTATTGATCGATGACGGACATGTTTTACAAGGCAACAATGGTGTTGCTAGATGGGATGGACGAGTCTTGCTTTTTTAAAGGGTCTATGCGGGGGATCTGCACTCTGGCATCGTTTTGTACCTTTGTTCTTCTTTCCTTGTGATGACTATTTCACGATCCCCTCAAGCTTCCACTTATGTGCTTATTTAGTTCTGGCTTCATGTCTCCACTCTTTATTGGGACCATTCTTGGAGCCCATTTCTACCCACAGATTGCCAAAGTTAGTTTGTTTTCAGAGTCTTGGACAGAAAGGCTGGTTTTTTTTTAGCCAAACATTCCCTACAATGCAATAGGTCCCCTTCTAAATCTCGAAGATGTTTGTGTTCCGGAAATCACCTACCTACAGGCTCAAAAATCTCGTGGCTGTACTCTATTTACTACAATTCAACTTCCACTTTGCTGACCGCGGTCAGGATTGCGGCCCATCTTCAAGACCACGGACTGACAAGGCTGACATAAGAGAAGAATCTGATATATCAACCGTGGTTGAAGGCACTAGTTCTGAGAGTCAGCCATCCCTCCCATCATGGCTCAGGAGTGGCATGGTATACGGTGCTATCATCTGTCTCTTTAAAAAGAGGTCAAGGCAACAACAGATGGAAAAGACAAAACACACTTCGAGTCTATCTCTAGACAAACTAACATGACGCAACAACATTACCACCTTCTCTCTTTTCCCTAGGTAAATAAAGATCATGACATCGTGACAAGGTACAAAACAGAATCCAAACTAAAAGCACAATCTTTGGTGAAAGTAGAACAAGAAAGCCAAGAGCAAACAAGAGTCCCTGCGTGTATACATCAATACCAAGCCTCCACCACAATCCAACCTCATCACTGCCGACTGTGAACGACCATATGCCTCTTGATATTGTCAGGCCTTCCCTTGTACGGACACATGGGGCATTTTCCCCGCTGTTTCTGCACTCTCCGGTCAGACCTGACAGATGGGTCATCGGGGTGATGCTTGAGTTTATGACGGTCCAAGTCCTTTCGTTCTGCAAACCCTTTGCCGCAGATCTTGCAGTCCGTGGGCTTACGGTGGTTCTTTTGGTGTTTCCTCAGCTCTCCAGGTTGCTTGTACAGTTTTGATCCTTTGCATACCGAATCTTTACCAGCATAAAGACACTTGAACTTGCCGTCAATAATCGTGTACAAAACTTCAGAATTGGCGGGGTTAGTCTTGCTGAGCGGTTCGGTTGTTGAGGCGGGGAGTGGATAGACTATGGTATGCCGTTCAGCTTCAGCAAGGAAGTCGTTCGGCATGGTCAGAGGAAGCTCTTGGCTTGCGAAATTGGCGGACTCAATATCATGGTGAAAGGTGTTGAAAGAAACAGATGGGAGGTCGATAAACGTTGAGTCAGATATGTAGCCTGACTCGTCTAGTGTATAAATGCCCGAAAAAGTGGATGTGTCCGAAGATTGAGACGAAAAGAAAGAGTTGTCGAGATCGTTATCCAATGCCGTGTCAAACTGCACAACGCCGATCTGCGGACTGAAAATGCCAGCTGAATCTTCCTGTGGCGAACTCTACAAGTTCTGTACTGGAGCTTCGGCAAACATCTCCGCTTCAAATTGCTGCGTGTCAGACATAGCCAGGGCGTTGGTGGTCGGCGAGGAGTCCACGAGGCTCGGACCGTGAGTGTATTCGTAGTTGTCAGTTAGAGTTCCTGGGCCTCGGTGCAGCATCAGATATGCCGGGTCTACCGTTCCGCTCTCGTGCACCGGCTGAGATAAACTAGAGCACTGCGCCCCCGTCACCGACAAGATCCCTTGCCTCAGAGAGCCAACAGGCATCTCCGGCTCTAGAAGCTGAGGGCCAATACTCCAATTGTGCATTGCACTCCAGTCAGTGGACTCATCTGAGTCATAGTCTCCATTGAGAGGTTGGGCACTATGGGACACAAATTGTGCGACTTTGGTTAGTTGCATGCAGCTCCTCGTCATGGGGGAGGTAGGACTCACCAGGGAATATTCATCACGATATAGACATCAAGCCCACAAGGAGTTGACAGAGGATTAAGGTGCTTGTACCGGATAGCGTAAGATTGATGTAGAGGGGTGGGTACCTTCTCAACTGGTGGAACGAGGTACGTGGAGTGCAGAGTTAAGAAGACAATGGTGGAGATGGAGGAGCACACGATCTCAGCAGCACAGATTCTTGCCAGCTCAAATACCGACCAAGTTTCTTCCGTTTGCCCTCTTCTTGCTGCGCGTGTTGGAAACAGCGGGAAGGTTCTGGGTCGTCTGCCCCCATATTTGCTTGGCGTGATCGCTGTAAGCCCCCAGCGACCCAACAAGCGGGAACGTCATACGCGGGCCATGAGATGGTGGGTTACACTGGAAGAGGCCTACTGCAGTAGTGTGGCCTTCTGCGTTAGTGCGGCCTTCTGCAGATCTTGAGATTGCGCCTGGGCCAATCAACCACCACTGCCTGAATTGACCGGGTTACAATGAGATCTCGTTGGAGATCCAGACTGACTGATTGAGTTCGGTGGCTTCGATCCTCCCTAGCCCAATATATGATAGGCTTTGGCAACTGATAAACTAGATTCTCAAGTGGTGACTATTTGTTTCTGGCGTGCTGACGATTATTAGACCACAGAAGCTGTCCATTCTCGTGGCAAGACCGACTCTTGACCTCCATCGCTTTTGACTTCACGAGTTGAACGTTGCTTCATTACCACATTTCGGCTTGGTATCAGTGCCATCTCATCATGTGCTTTTCAGGGTCACAAGCTCTTCCGCTAGACAACCAGCAAGCCAAGCGATTTTACGAACCTTTGCTGTTGCTTTGTTGCCTCTACATCATCTTTTCAGGTGCAGAGAATGGCGTCAGGCCACCCGATCTTGATAGCCCTGTGGACAAAAATTCCCAAGGCACATTCTCGTGCTTCGTCAATAAGTTGAGTCAGGTCTGCGATAGTCAGAGAGGCGGCAATACCGTTACGGCTTTCGCTGTCTTACAAACTGGATCAATCGAATATCGCTTCACTTCGAATCAAAGAACATTAGCGGAGTTTGAGTCGACAACTCGGTATGTCAAAAACCTCCTCGGCATATTGGGAGGAGCTCAAGACAACGTGATTCACGAGGCACGACAAACTCCCGAGGATTGCCAAATCTTCTCAACACTCATCCGTGAGGTTCTACAATTCAACCGTCCTCGTATCACAGAATATCATATCGAGCACCAGTTTGCCAAAAACCTCGACTTTTGCATCAGCGCTTGTTCAGGCTCGGAGTTTGGAACCATTCTTGTTGTTCTGAAGTCTCTTACCGATGCTACCCTTGATTCGACCTTGCCCGACATCCAGTGTACGTCTCAAATGCACACCTTCATGGCCTTAACAGGAAGACTTCGCAGCTGACCAGATTCTCAGTCGCCGTCCATGGCCAACGTCTCCTTCGCGCCGTCAGCCTCACCTACAATAATCCTCTTCACAAAGATTATCTGCGTGACCGCACTCGCGAAGATCGCGAAGGTGCCAATCAAACTCCCTGGACGGAGCTCTATCACGGCCTCGGCCGTCTCCACTCTTACACCATCGCCGTCACCACCTTCATCACCGCCCGGCACCGTTGGCCCGAGCTTTTTGACCAAGGGTTTCAAGTCACCTATGTCCCTTCCAGCACACCATCAGATCTACCATCCATTCGTCGCACTTCCAGTGGCATCATTGCTCGGCTCACAAACGACCCCGCGGTGCTCGAATTCTTCCCTCGCGGTAGTAATAACTCCGCTGCCAAACCAGCCCACCTCCAAGACCTCACCGCCGAGCTCGATCGCCGCATTCAGCGCAAATACAGGTTGTCCCAGGCGATCGTCCACGCCGAAGTCCACCTCGCCGACCACATTCTCCGCGAGTCTCGCACCAACCCTGAGCTGCGTTTCTTCAACGAGGCTACCATCGGCCGATACATCGGCGCATCCAAGCCCACCTGCCGTCTCTGTCACTTCTACTTTTCTGCTCCTTTCGCTAGTGCAGCAGGCAGGATCCAGGTCCGTCCGACTTCTCACAACTACTACCACAACTGGCGGGTGCCGGATGTCTACCCTGAGGATGGCTCCGCTGCGCTACAGGCGAGGAAACAAGTGGTGGAGTGGATGATCACGAATCTCAAGCCTGAGGCAGCGAGGACGGTGGTGGAGAGGTTTGCGGTGAAGAAAGGACATGATAGTAATACTTACCCTTCCGTGCCAGATACCGAATCGCTGTTGTCGGTGCAGGTTGGATCTGTGGGGAGTCAGTCTGGTGGTGGAGAATCGGTGAGGAGGTTGGGGGCAATGGAGGATATTATTGCCAAACTGGGGGGCATGAGGTTGGGTATTGAGGAATGAAATTGCCAGGTTTTGTAGGTTGTCACTTTTCTGAATTTCTTTTTTCGGACCGTTAATATCCGTATTTTCACCCGCACTGCGGTGTATTTATTTCCCATCTACTAGCACCAAGCCAGCTACATAGACTCTAGACCATAACCCGTAGCCACGCTACCACCATTGACCCACAATTCAAAAGACCACTTGCATCCCCTCGATGAAATATTACCGGCAGCACTTAGGCCTGTTGAGTAGCGCAATCACCGCCGCCCAAACCGCCAGCGCAGAGACGGGTGCAGCCAATGCCAAGATCAGCGGTCTTGATGCACTCATCATTCTTGAGACGGATGATGAGATCGCCCTTGCAGTCGGGGCCCTCGCTGTCCTGGTAGGCAAACCAGACGTCGGAGACCGAGTCGGTTCTGATGGACTTGATGTCAGATGGAATGGGAGCATCGCCGGTAGCGAACCCGTTAAAGACCTTCTTGTCGACTTCGGTTCCGCTGTGTAGGATTGGTTAGCGGTCTTCCATCCGGCGAGGAGGTTGATAGAGAGGAGAAGTCACATACCAGTTGTCGTCGCTGAACATCTTGGTGGCAGCGCCAAAGGCAGTGCTGGCGCAGCCGGCAATGAGGAGGATGGTGTTGGTAGCACGCATATTGAATGATTTTGTGGAAGAATGGAAGCTGTGGTTTGTTGTTTTGTTGTGTTGCTGTTGTGTTGCTGTATATTGCTGTTGTGTTGATATTGTTCTGAGCTTCTTGCTTCGAGCGGAGGAACAGGTCCCTTTTTAACTCTTTGTGTTGCTAGTTAATTGCCTTGAAAGGCGCTATCTCCATTATGATTGACTGACAGACCACAAGCCGCGGCTGTATGGCCGTAGCCATCTCTGTTGTCAGGTTTCGTCTTCATGTTCCGAGAGGCTCAGCGTTTCTCGGCTTTTTCGGGTTATGGCCTTTGTGCTGTGCAACTGCATCTAGCCAATGTCAAGTTCAAGCCACCAAAGAAATCCATGAGAGGCACCCAAGAATCACTTGCAGATCCGTCATGAAGTGTTACACAGATTATGGTCACGTCCAAGATTGTCACACGTCAACCACCTGCAGCCTGGATCACAGCCAACGACACAGTGAACTGCGAGCTCTGAGCCAGTCGTTGGGAAGTGAAGCAAGCAACA
>MU866336.1:0-43949 GCA_033296915.1 Triangularia setosa | reverse complement strand
GCGACTACTTGGTGCAGAGCATCCAGACACGCTGTCGTCTTTGGCCACCGTCGCCGGGTGGAGTAGCTAGAACATGTTTCTTAGTTTCGTTTTTACGGTCTACTGTATCCGGATAATGTGTTTTGATTTTTGTTTTTGCGATACGAATGTACGATTATGCAGCTACCGAGTCGTCATTATATGCACATTTGATTGGCTACATTCTTTGTCAGTCGCACAACCGGGAAATACCGAAAGCGGCTAGTGCTTTTGGTCATAGACCGTCCTGGTTGGAAGCCAATTTTGGAGCTGGTTTGTAGCTGTACGAAGTGAGCACAGATACATTGTGCCCAGTCGCAGCCAAGCATGAAGTTGGCCCGTGCGGAGAAAGTTTGAACATTCAAATTATGGACACTGATTTCGGTCCCTACTGTATGCTCTTCCCTTTATAACATTCAAGTTCTCTGTCTATGATGAATTCATCCTAAACCTGTCCGCAAACTGCACCAAAAGTGTTCCGCCGGGGGTATCAACCACAGTAAAAATGAAACAGCATCCTTTCCCCTCCCACCCAGCCGATCCATGTCTTCCAATCTTCCTCGTTCCCTAATACTATCCCAAAAACCCCCGATATGATGCTACTACTAACCTTCCATTCCAAAAAACAAACCCCCGACAAAAGAAAACAATGCTGCCGTGCATGCTGTGTAAGGGTAAGTAAAAAATGAAAAAGAAAATAAAAAGAAAATAAAAAGGGCCGTTTTGGCTTGTGCTGTGCTGTTGTCTCCTAATAATCATCATGGACTCCCACCACCACCACCACCACCACTCGAAGTCCCAACCAAACTCTCCACACTCAACAACAACCCATCACTCCCACTTCTACTACCAACAACCGGCCCAAACATGGGACTGGGACAGGCACTCGCAACCCTACTCACGCTCCCCAGCCCGCTCGGCGTAGTCGCCCCAGATGCCATCTCCCCGCTAACCACCGCGGGTACCGCACCCGACTTTGTCTGCTGTCCCAGCACCAACAGACTCGACTCCTTTTTCAGTGTCTTCGGCCTACTGGGCTGCTGCTGTCCCTGCATCATCATCTTCTCCACCTGCATCTTCCTCCGTTCCGCCAACCTCTCCTCCCTCAGCCTGACACTCTCCCTCTCCAGCTCAATCGCCCTTTCCCTTCTCGTCTCGATATCCTCCTTCTTCACCAACCGCCTCAACCCCTCGCTCGCCTGAACCAGCCCGTCAATACTGATCGCATGGTTCGTCATCTGGTGGTTGATATACGTATACACCCCCGCCGGACTCCCGCAGCTCAGCAGCTGCTGCTCATTCAACTTCAACAGCGCCAGCGCAACCTGAAACAAAAACGCCCCGCCGTCATGCGGCGTGCACAAGACAACGTCCCACACCCTAAACAGCGCCTCGGCAGACAAGCAGTCTGTAAAGATGGACAAGAACCACTGAAACGTCATCGTCTCGAGGTCGATGCCCAGCTCCTCAAAGTGAGCAGACAGCCTGGGGAGAACCTCGCCGACGTACTGCCGGAGGACCACCTGATCGGCCCTCGAGGCGAGGAGGGAGTGGTCAAAGTACCCCGACGGCAAGATCTGCTCAACCATGGCGACAAGGATCCAAAAGGCGTCTTCGGACGAGGGGGTGATGAGCAGTAAATTGGCAACGACGAGGTTCATCCCTTGGCAGTACCCCACATCCGGGTTGCGGCGGGAGTAAGCAAGCAAAACCTCATTCAGCTTCCCTACCCCGGGGCCTTTTCGGAAAAAGATGTTGTCGGTAAGTGTCCGGGTGATGTCGGCTTTGATCTGGGCGACAACCTGCGGATCGTCCTCCTCTTCCGGTCGGTTGACCAAGTCCTCGTAGTATCCTGGCACACGAAGGGCTTTGGCACCGGAGCACTCGGACCAAATCTTTGCTCTCATCGCCACGGGTATACCGCCCAGCAACAACGAGCGAAACTCGGTTGCTTTTGCCCTGCCGACTTTTCCTTGGACGCCTAGGCTGGCTACCCCAATCAGTTCCCCGTCTCCAAGCCGTGTCTCTGGCATGACGGCCGTTGCTCGTTGGAACCTCGCTTCTGCTGCTGCCGCCGCCGCCGCCGCCGCCGCCTCGCCATCTCGCTTCCGCTCGGCGCGGACCTTGCGCAGGAATTCATTCCAGCGGACTGTTCGCTCTCGTTGAAGGGAATCATGAAGCCGGTTGAGGTTTTCGAGAAGTAACCGGACGGGCTCCGCGTCTTCCTTGGCTGGGGTGGTTGAGCTGGGAGGTGTCTCTCCATTGCTTTCGGAAATCGACGCAGAGACTGATGCTGACGAAGAAACCAGACTCGAAGCGGGCTGCTGGTCTGCAATCGGCGGCGCCATCGAAACAGTAGTAGTCGTGGCAGAAGGCAAAAACCCCCTCTCTTCTGACAAAATACTCGGCGAGTGGCCCGGTGACTTTGGCACCTCGCCTCCTTCCATAACCACCTCAAACGCCTGAGCGCTAATCAGCGGTGTATGCGAGAGCAGCTCTGTGGGAAACGTCGCAATCTTGAGGTAGTCCTGCCACCTCTTCGGCTTGGCGTTTTCCTCATTACCACCACCACCCCTTGGTTCCTCCGACGAAGAACACGGCGTATCCGGCCGCCCTTCACTCAACACGTCCCACTTCCCGCTCGCGCTATCATCCAGCACCGGGGACATTCCACTTCGGCCAATGCTCAACATCTCCGTCCTGCTCCCCCTTTTCCCCTGTCTTGCCATCTGCGCCGCCTCTCGCTGCCTCTTCTTCCTCCGCTGGTCGTAAATAAACCCAAACCGATCAGTAAGATACTCCGACCCGACAAAATTATTGTAAATGTGCGTCAGCGTGGGCGGCTGCGCTTCCGGCGGCAGAATCGTGTCCATCTCCACAGGTCCATAGCTCTGATGTCTCGCTATCCCCGCCTTTCCCGGGCTCGCCCCCATTGTATCCCATCGTTCCGGTACTTGCCCTCGTGCAGGAATATCCATCGGCCTCACAGCCCCACCGGCAGTCGTCCTCCGCATCTGCATCAACGCCTTTGGTCCACTGACCTGCGCTGACACCGCCCGGCTCGACCCAGCGGTCTTGACACTGGAAGCACTTGACCCCCTCAACGACCCCCCAGCCTGCGCGGCGCTACTAGCACGGCCCCTGCCCTCCCCATCACGGCTCCCCGCCGCACCTCCAGCAACCAGCCTGAGTGCCATGCTCGCCAAGGAAGGCTTCCTCGCGGCATGCGCAGAATTCACACTCGAAGCCCTACTAGAACTCCTTTGCTGTTCCTCCTGCTCCAGCGGGGGCTTGAATAAATCCTCTGGCAGCGTCTGCCTCCCTGCACCACCAGCCCCAGCATTCACCACCGTCTCCCGCTTCCCTTTCCCATTAATCTTGACCGTATTATTCCCGCCACCGCCCCAAAGATACTCTTTCCACCCCCTCCCCGTTCCCTTTCCTTGCTGCTCCTTGCCCGCCTCTTGCGAAGCCCTCCCTCTGACCGTCGCGTCCAACCTCACATCCCCCTCCATAGCATCGCTCACCATATCCTCCAGCCCCTCCAGCCCCCCTTCCCCATGCCTCTTTTGGCTCACCTCCTCCAGCAAAACCCTCAGCCGGGTCTCGAGATCCAGGTTACTCAACCCGCACTCGAGAATGATCTTTCTGAGAGCCCTTTCCCTCTCGTCCGCCCGGCGTCGCAGCATCGCAATCTGCGCGTCCCTCGCCGCTAGATCCTCGGCAATCTGCCTCACCAGATTAACCGCCCCGCCTTGCCGCGCTATCAGCCGTTCGATATGGTTGTCGTCGGCATGGTGAAGTGCGCCTGGTATCCTCTTCGTTGCCAACGGCGGCAAGTCTTCAAACAAAGGGCCAGCGGTGTTGGGAGACGCCGTCGTGAGCAACGTGCTGACTATCGCTTCCGGTTCGAGACGCTGCTGCTGTTGTTGCTGTTTGCAATCGGCGGATTCTTCTGAGATAGAGGCAGAGGTTGCGGTGGACTGGCCAGAGGTTTTAAGGGACGAATATTCCTGCGAAGGGAGTATGGCATTGTCATCGTGGTCTTGGTTGAGGAAACAACATTGTTCTGCGCGGGGGGAGAAGGATGGGAAGGAGGTCAGCGATTTGTTGTCTTCTCCGATTACCGAGCTCGCGGAGCTGGAGGGGGGTTGGGATGGTTTCTTGTTATTGTTTGGGCGGCGGGAGGTGGCCCGGTGGGAGGAGGAGCGGATGGAGGTGTGTGATTGCTGGGAGATGGAGCGCTCGAGGGGAGGTGAGAGGTTCATGTTTTGGTTGGTGTGGTGTGTGGTGCAGTATGTGGTGTGGTGGCTGGTGGTTGTGAGCTTTCGGCGAGTGGCGGGATAATGACGGGGAACAACGCTCGAGCTCAGTGGGAAAAGAGGGGTGGCATTGTTTTGAAATGCTGAATTTCGGCGACGGTGAGTGATTGTATGCGGTTGTCGATCGGGCTGAATAGTAACTGGGGAGAGAATAAGAAAAAGTACAGTTTTGTCGTCCCTGTCGCAAGGTTAGGTTGCATTAACAATTGGGAAACTGGCGATTGCATGGGCGTGTTGTCATAGGGCGGGTGGGCGTTGGATGCGGCGCAAGGCAGAGGAGCTCGGCAAGTGCTTGCAGCGGGCGACAGGGATCTTAAAGAGCCCAGAGTAACAACTCATAAACGTGGCTCGTGCATTTCATATCTCCTCAAACCAAACCCCCCTTCCTCCTTACAGCCAACACACCTCACCATCTTTCCGCCTCGTCCTTTTAACCCTTCCTCCATCCAAGCCTCCGCTTTTCTCTTACCCAGTAGCTGTTTCAAACTGTTGTCAACCCCATTCTTCAACTTCACGTAAGCCCCCGCACTGTCCTCTTCCCCCCCAAAAAGTCAACAAAAACCAACGGCGCAATTCCGAATCTTCTTCGTTCCTCTTTTTAAAATTGTGAAGGCCAACTGCCGGATAACAAGCTTCGCCTGCATATGGCCCACCAAACACCAACGCAAGTGCTGTCGATCCTCTCTCTCCGCCCTACAGAGCAACCGCCCTGTCAATCTTTGCCTTGCGGGTCCCAATATCCTTTGCCCTCACTTCCCCATTGCCTCTTTGTGATCCGCTGCCATGGTCATAACCCAGAAGAAAAACGGCGCGTTCTGCGCCGCAGCGGCAAGCGGCTCCTCCCATCTTGAGACTACCCTGTCCCTGGTTTGGCTTATTCACTGTGTCCTCTCTCGGGTCGCCATTCACGGCGTCAACTTTGTTTTCCTCTTAACTTCAACTTTGTACAAGAATTAGTCTGCCCATGATTAGCGCAGTTTCCATGCCGATAGATGGTCTGCTATTCACAGAGAGCAAACAGTCTGTTCTCACCATAGTCTGGCCCAACCTCGTCAAGCTGTTGTTGACAGGGGCAATTCCATACGGCAAACAAAACGATGTAAAATAAAAAATATATACATAAATATTTCGCCAGCCAAGGTCCGGCACACTCTTTAAAAAAAAGGGTAGAACTGTGTAGGAATAATAATAATATTTTGCCAGCCAGCTAGGGAGGTAGGTATTGAAACAAATCATGAGATATTATCCAAGCCATCGTTTTATCTAAACTTTCTTAGATCCATACAAGAAAAATAAAGCCCACCACCACCGCCACCACCACTCCCCCTCGTCCTCTTTTCATATACCAGCAGTAACCAACCCCCCATGTATAGCTTTAATACCTTCCCCCTCTTTCTACCCTCCTTTTTTAACCAAACCTATCCTCTCCACCAACCATCTAGCCAACCAGCGGCTTTTTTTTGTCTTGGCGCGCCATGAAGGGAAATCCTTTTTTCTCCCTTCTTTTTCTTTCTTATTTTTTTTTTTGCGCATGTGTATCCAACATGAAATAGAATCCCCATCTGGTATAAAACTCCAATACATACCTACCCCCACCCCGTGGCCATTACCCCCTCCCCTGTCGTGTGTGCTATCCTAGGTAATCTTTCCTGCCCTCCATGCCAAATGTAAACCAAACCATGAAAGCTGATGCATTGCATATCGTATCCCCAAAAGAGAGAAAAATGATAAGAAAGCCAACGGTGATGCTACCCAGCAAAAGGGCCAAAAACACCCATGGTATACCCTCCCTCCGCCTGTCCAGGCCATAACCACTTTGTGCAATATTTCCTCCTTTTCTCTTCCAACTGGCTCAAATAGGCTTCCCCTCATCCAAACTGCCAACCTCACTCCTATCCGCAGCCCTACCCCCAGCCCTCAGCGTCCTCGGCGTCCCCCCAGTAACAGTAGCGCTACTCCCACTACTCCTCAGACTAGCCTCCTTTCCCTCCTTCTCACTCCCACCACCACCATTACCCACAAAAGGAGAAGAAACACCCCCATCCTTATCCCTCACGCTCCCAATAGCCTTTCCAATAGAATTGTTATTATGCTGTTGCTGCTGCGCCGCCGTAGTCCCACTCCAGCTCCCCCAACTCCCTCTTTCATCTCTACTCTGGTCAATACTGACGCTCCTCTTCCCACCCCCTGTTATTACACTCGACCTGCCGTGGTGGTACAGCGTGGCCGTGCCAGTCCCCCTTCCTGGAAGGGCAGCAGAGTTCCGACCATTCGTCGACCCCGCTGGCGAGGACGAGTAGTTGCTCGACGAGTTGGAAATGAACGAATAAGGATGGGCACCACGAGAGCCCACAGACGCAGGAGGTGGCGCAGGCAAAGCTCTATTGGGTGGCGGGCTCAAGGGGGGAGAAACAAGCGAGTTGGTGGATGCCGTAGGAGGAGGTGCATTCATGGCGGCCGTGATGAGATCGGGGATTTCCAGGGGGCCATCATGTGGCCTTGGAGGTCGGGTTGGTGATCCGGGAGGTGTACCGCTGCCGAACGGGCTGGATGGCTGGGTGCCGCCGGGTTTGGTGGGCAATGAAAAGTCGTTGTGGAAGGAGCCAAAGTGGTTGTTTGTCGCCGTTACTGACGAAGCAGCACTGCCGCGGCTGTCGCTTGTAAACAGCAATGATGGGGGCGGGACAGGGATGGGTGGGAGACCACCCGTATACCCCCCCGGAGTTCGCTCATGTCTTGGGACCAATTTTGAGGTTGTGGGTGTGCAGATTGGGGACGAGGGAAAGACGCCCGCGCTGTGTTGGGGTGTCAGGGGTGTTAGGGGGGGCGAGCCGGAGCGGTTGAGGCTACCGCCCGGGCGGAGGATGGAAGGCAAGAGAGACGGAATGAAGTTTCTCTCGCGGAGGCGGAGGGGAGGGGTGATTCCTTGGTTGTTGGCTGTGGTGCCCATGAGGGAGCTGGCTGGGGAGATTAGGGGGGTCGGATTGCCGCCCCAAGGCTTGCGGCTGAGGCCTAGGCGGGAGCAGAGGTTGTGATGAGGCGAGTTACCGCGCCTTCTCTTGCGCAGACAAAGTAAGGCGGCGCAGATCAGGATGAGGAGGGCTATGGTGGTGCAGACTGCGATGGCGATTTTAGCCGGGCCGGAAAGACCGCTTGCAGATGTTGTCGAGGAGGCGGCTTCGGCAGATGTTGAGGTTTCGGCCGCTGCCGGAGCTGATGACGAGGAGGTTGGTGACGTCAATGTTGTCGATAATAATGTTGACGGCGTTGTTGATGGTGCTGAGGGCGTCGGAGATGTGGTCGAGAAAGATGAAAAGGTGGAAAAGCTCGTTCCCATTGCTACCACTGCCAGCGACAGTGTTGGTGTTGGTGTTGCTGTTGTTGTTGTTGTTGTTGTTGTTGTTGTTGAGGATGATGTAGTTTCTGCCGCTGCTGTAAGCACGTCCGTTGCTGTCAGGCTGACCATGAGCGGAGGAATCGAAGGAATCACCGTCTGTTGGCTAACTGGTGCCATGAAGGTGTTCGCCAGTGGAGGGCGAGTAAAGTCAGACTCTTGCAAGATTGAGGTCGTACCTGGTATCGTGCTCACAGAACCCAATCCCATCCCTGCACTCGCAATCGTCATGGTCCGTACCGCCGTCAAAGCCGTCGATGTTGCCCATTCCGCCGACGACGTCCGCTGCAACCTCGTAAACGAGTTATCCGCACAAGACCCAGCTCCATCCCCCTCAGTGCTGCATCTATACTCCTCCGGCGGCGGTCCAGGATCAATAATAGGTCTGAACCCATGGCTACGATAAAACTCAGTCAGCAAAAATCCCGACCCCCACTCATCTCAAAGAAAAAGAGGCCTCACTTGTCACACGTATTGATAATCGAGTCCACGTTCGCTGTGTGCTACGTCTTAGCCAAACCGAGTCGGAGACAAAAATCAGACCACCTCGCCTCTTCTTCCTGTTACTCACGATCTTGCCCCAGTCCTTTGCTCTGATCTATCGCTACCCCGCAAAACGTCGAGTCGCACCAGTAAAGGGACCAAAATCGGTATTCAGCAACGTCGACATCATGGCTCGTCAGGTTGAGATTGCCGCACACGTCCGCCCACCCCAAAGTCTCGCTCCATCCTGGGGTTATCGACCGCAGAAACTGCGTCCTGCAGTTGGAGATGCACTGGCTCTTGTCTTCGCTCCACGCTCCGCCTTCAATCTCCGCCTTGTTGAAGTGACACTCGCAGCCGTCGTCCTGTTCGTCGTGCTGGTCTACCACCTCATCCCCGGTTCCTATTCTTGAAACCTCCATCTCGAATGATATGTAGCGTTGGCGCTCCAAGTCGGTTGATCAGACCAGATCAACAAAAGTCCCATGCACTTTGAACAAAGCCTTGCTCCCCTCCCCCCAATGAAAAAGAAAGAAATTTGAGCTGCTTCTGCCCCCAGAGTGCTGCAAACGAAAAAAAGTCAGAGACAAACAGTCCCAGCTTAACCTGTCTGCCTCCGAAAGCAATGATGCCCAAGAAAAGTCCGTTTGTTAAAAATGTTGAAGTCGTGATGTGACAGGTCGAAACTGATCAGAAAATGAAACAAGCATCTGAAAAGTAAGAAAGAAAACGGAAAAGGGGTCAGGAAGGTGGGCACGGGCGCAAAGAGAAGCATTCCCAGTCTATATACCTCATCCCCCCCCCCCCTTTTCCAAAAAATGGGCCCCATCTTGTGTGCCCCGTTTTCCCCTCGAAATGGGGCAAGTAGGCCCGTGACTGCTGAACGACGGCAACACAGCGTCGCCCAAAGGTACGATAGATGAGCAGAGATCAGACGGTTGCCCATTTCTGAACGGGAGGACGGGCGGCCACCACCTCCTGTGTGTGTGCTGGTTCCAGACAGTGGGTCCCCAGACGGACGTGGATTGCGAGACGGCGGATCAAAGAGAGCGAGGTACACACCCACCTACGCAAGGTACAAGATACCTCTCTCTCTCTCTATTGCAGCCCCCTTGGCGACAAGCGGGTTGCCGTTACACAACCGCTGCACCATCCCGCCGCCCGACGAGAATAGTCTCGTATGAAGACCAGGATGCAGGACAAGAAATCTCACACAGTCAAAGACTGAAGAATCTGCAACCAGCCATCCCCTTCCCCCCTCTTTCTTGTGCAGCCACTCAGAAAAAAGGCCTTCCTCTTGCTTCTTCCCCACGCACCCCCCCGTCCACCTCATCATCAGCTCCCCTCGATCAAAGAGGCCATGTGGGCTGCCGTGTAGACTTGCATAAAACAATCCAGGCACCGCTCGCCCTGCTGCAGCCCTCTCACCCCCTTCCCCACCCCATGTCCCCTTTTCTTCCTCTTCCCCTCTTCCCCGTCCGCGCCCGTCCGCCCACCCACACCCAACGGAGGTAAAATCTTGGTAATCTCACGCGGGTAGCGTCGATCCCAGATTCGCGAAAGCCCGACGTGTGAGAAAGTAAAACGGCGAAATGGCGTGTGATGATGGAACCTATTTTACCGTCTCCCATGGGACTGCCCCTTCCCGTCCCGTTGTCATAGGTTCATCTCGTCCCCCATATCGATGATCCCAACCAACCCACCATCCGCTCAAAGTCAGATTACCCAGGTCCAACGTTTCGTCACTGCTGTTCCAAAAACCCAGTAGTGTGGGAGGCTTTAGAGAAGCCGCTTCATCGCTCGTGTTTAACATCCCAAGCGTTGAACAAGGCCGCCTCTCCTAATTTCAGCCCACAGTCCCACAGCCCGTCCCCCAAACCACTCTCATCACCCACCACCAACCACCACCCAAGGCTCCCACTCTTGAAAATGCAACCACCACCACCGCGTTGTGTCATGCCCCCCCCCTCGGTGTAATTCACCTCCATACACCTGCCCACATTTGTCCACTCTGCGTACGAGGAAGATGAGAAAAGAAGTTAGCTCCTCCGTCTTTGTGTCTCGCCTGTCCAATGACCTCGCCTCGTACGCGAACAATCCCTTGCACAGAATTTTCGGCAGTGAGACCATCCCATCCGGGGACTGCACCAGGTAATTTGAGAGAACTGCTGCTGCTGTTGTGTGTTGGTGCAGTACATATGCTGGGGTTCCTGTACACGCAAGATGTTTGCTTCTGACGCTCAGGTAAAAGCCCGTACTTGGGATCAGACCTGGAGCTATTGTTTGCCCCCGCCCCCCCCACGGTTGGGCTCTCAAGAGTTGGGTTTCACCGTCATTGTGCAAACTTGGTTGCAAATCGTGCGTTTACCCGTCGACATGTGCATCGTCGAGGAGAAAAAAAAGGAGATCATCATCAGCCGTCCGTCCCATGTTGGATACGCGCACAATCTTGGGATACCAGCGGCTGAAGCCACCACCGCAAGTATTCTCTCTCTCCTGGAGGGGGGCTGAACGTTCCCCCCAGGTCTTGGGGACTATCACACCGTATCGCACTGTAAAATCTCCATCGAAGCCGGGATCAAATATTCTCGAAAATCCAGCCGCATGATGAGTCGACAATGGTTGGCGGCTTGAGACAGGATTCCATGCTTCCACCCGGAAATGTGGCAGTCGGACCAATAACTCGACCTGAGGCTATGGCTGATAGGGAAAAGGAAAGACAACTGCCGGAAATTGATAAGCTGCGTCTCAATCGTCTCTGCGCGCAAGTCAGATCTCCCTGGTGACGCGGCCACTCTGCTCCGCCCAGGCGCATCATGTATAGTCCTGACCCTGCTGGTCGAATCATCAAGCGTCTTGACAGTCATGTATGCGATCCGGACCTGCATCTTGGCAGAGACAGCAGCCAAGGCATCTATTCTTAGCAAGCACACTGTCTTGCTTCGTTCGGGTCGGAAGGGCGCCTCCTCTCCCAGCCCTACTAGAAGCAGCCACCTCCTCTCCTTCCTGCACATGGCGAAAAGGCTCCGTTCGGCGACCTGGATGGATGAATCTCGACGCCACCCGCAACTCCTTCAAGACAGCCAGCTCTCGATCAGCCGCCAAGCCAATAGACCTTGGTCTGACAGAACCTCGTGTCCGAATGGTGGCCGTGGTGAGCGTGCGGGCTGGCTGCTGAAAGGCTGGAGGGTCGCTGGGCCGCCGAATTGCGTGCTCTGACCTCGTGGCAGCAAGGTGTTTTTGAGAATCCCGTGGTGGATAGGGTGCCATTCCCTCGTGTTGGGTCAATGGCGTTGGAAGCATTTGCCGGGCGCTCCCCTGGTTTTGAGCTTCGATCAGGTCAGCCTCAACGGTGATATTGCAACGTCGACGGAGCCGAGAAGGACGGGAAGTAGGGTACATTTGTTTGATTCGATCGTCTTTGGCTTTGTCTAATTCTAACGCCAGGGCAGCTTTCTGGCTTGAAAGGCCTCGCCATCCATGGTGCAGTGGAAATAAGCTTCGCCAATGAATTCGACCGTTCCATCGCTGCGTGGTCGAAGGACGACGGGTTCCCTGCCGCCGCTTGGAATGTAAACCTGATCGGTGGATTCTGTGTTCCGCGGAAGCAGACAAAGGTATCCTTTGGTAGTGGGCCCCCATCCTCTGCTCCTTCACCTGCGACAGATATGGAATGAAGTCGCCGTGACTCTGCCACGTCTTCTTGATGTATCCAAAAAGTCCAGCCGTCTTGAAGACTCCCTCGTATTTGCCGGCCTTTCAGGCCATCAACTTCCTAATTGTGGATAGACTGGCAAGCCAATGACGAAAGGTCTCCTCTGTCTCCCTTTGTCCTCCTGGCATAAGCGTGCCGGTGCAAAGTGTCTGACAAAACATCGACATGGCATCCGCTGCGGTTGGGTAAGGACTTTTTGGGTGTAGATCCCTTGCAAAGGTCTCCCACTGAATGTAGACTGTCAAGCAAGTGATGCTTGCGACCAAGGTCTTCCAGGCAACACCGAAAAACTCCACCATCGCCTCCCCAAATCCTGGAGCGTCCACTGTGTGCTCGGCCTCATAGGGTACACCTTTGATAGTGTCAAATTGGCGTTGTATGGGAGCCAGGCGAGAAACGACATTGACAGCATGCCCTTGAGCAGCCAGAACGCTTCCCACATTGTCCGCATCAAGAGACAGGCGTTGCTCCCTTGCAGGCATTTGTTTCCCAAGGCTGCCCAAGCGCGTGTCTCCCAAAGGCAGAGCGATTGCAGACTGTAAGCTCCAATCCGGAACCCATGAGAGGCACCGGGGTGCTGTTGGCGTTTCAACTCGGACGCAGAGGCCGAGGACATTGAAGTTTCCAGAGACAGTGGAAATCCGAGCAGCGGTGTCTCGCTATACCTGGCCGATTGTAGACTGGTAATCTGGTATGATACCCATGTCCTTCAACCGGCCACCAGAAGAGCCCAAGACGCCAAAGATTTTGTCTCAAAGGTTGGTGGCGTCGCGCGCTCGTGTACGGATCAAATATCCAAGAAGCTCATCGGCAGGGTTTGTGCTTGGTGTTGCTGCTAGTTGTCGAATGCGTTGGACGTCTTCAAACGCCGCCGTCGCTGCTGGGATCTCAACCCCTGGTACGTTAACTGTTCCATGCGGTGAGATTCCAGGCCCAAGCCATGCTGGATAGCATTGCGGAAGAAGTCCCAGCCCATCTGATGTGATCCATTCTCGTCTAACAATAATAATTCCCTGAGCGGTCCAAACTCCGTCCCACCATTTATTCTCAAAAAGGGCATACTCAGTGTCCATGTCTGCCCTCTGCTTCTTGTACAGGTCGCCTTTGTGCGGCTCGACTTTCCTTGCCCATTCTCTTCATCTCGACCGCCTCGTCTCGGAGTATCATGAGAAGAGCAAAGCCTTTTTTAGTGTCTTTCTGGGGAACGTCATCTGGCCTTGACACATGTGCGTTGCCGAGCCAGACGACGCATCGAGACGTGTTGCGATATATTGGGCCCATCATGTTGACTTGGCCAGGCTTCTCGTCGTAATCCTGTTGGTTGATGCAAACAGCGTTGACCCAAAGTATCGTGGGCTCGTCCATCCATCTCCAGTTTAACAGGGCGCTTCCGAGGTTCAGACTAATCTGCAGAGTGCCGCCATTGACTAGAATAGGTGTCGTCGGCAAGGCGCCGCCCTAGCCATGGGAGAGAGAGCCTCGTATCAGTCGACTGCGGCAGTCAGCACGGTGGCATGCAAATTGCATTCAATATCTTGTTGCCGCGAACCTGGAAGCAAACAGAGAAGTCCGATGCTGGTTGTTGAGTCCGGCAATGGTGTGGACTGGTAAGGCTCCGCTACCCCCACGCTTTCCTCACAATCCTGGCTCTCAATTAGTACGACAGACGCTGGTTGTGAGCGTTGCATGGACCGACGAACCGTGATCGGTCTTCCTCAGATATTGGTTTTTCATCTGGTATTTTGGCGCAGTATTCTGGGGAGTAGGCGTCTGACAAGGTGGGCTTCACAGCCTCCTTGATGCGCTGCCATGCACCGCCAATAGTGTATCTGGACATGTTGAAAGACGAGAGATGATGCCGGAAAGAAAGAAATTGTCATGGGAAATACACACTGGAAGATGAGTTGCTGATAAAGAACTGTTTTGGATGGACCACAAGCGCACCTCACCAATGCAAGTTTCTAAATGGACTGGCCTGAGTGGCTGTTGCTGCCTAACTGGATTGATCTCTGGAATGAAGAAAGGAACAAACTGAGGCATTGCCCAACAGTTGCTCATGGAGAAGGTGCTCGTCTCGAACTGACGAGCTTGACTCCAGTGTTGTGCCGAAGTTTTTTGCCTTGTTTCTTTATCTTTTTCTTTCCTTTTTTCCTTTTCTTTTTTTTTCCTTTTCTTTTTTTCTTTTCTTTTTTTTCCTTTTCTTTTTCCCCTTTTCTTTTTTCTTTCCTTTTCTTTTCAATACCATCGTGGCTCCCAAGTATAAAGAATGACGACGGCCTCTGAACATGACCATGCTCCCGCCCCTCCTGGGCACGCCATTCTGAAATGATCTCGAGAGAGCTTCGTTTTGCGCCTCCGATTCAACAGCAACATCAATCACACCAATTGGAGTCGTCAATAAAGGTCAACTTCAAGAGGGATATTCGGGGCAGGTCACAGAATACGGAATTGGTTTTCCCAACCGAGACACTGATGTCGGGTGCTCCGTTGGCCTCGGCTCGGCCCCACCTAACCGCATCCCCGCCTTTCACACCGAGCGTTACCGTTGTGCATGCATGGTGCTTACCTGTCACTCTCATAAAAGGCCCTTGATTTTCCAGCATTGGTGAGAAGTTCATCTCATGGGTCTTTATGAGCTGAGCAGTTTGTGATCATCATCAGGCCGTCACAATGGCAGAACAAGCCAAACGCCGGCTCGAGGCCACGGCCAACCACCTTGCAGGCAGCTCCAACAGCCTTGCCCCCATCATCAAGGTAGCCCCTGAATCCACCACCCCCCGAGTCGCGGGCAAGGTCGTTGTCATCACCGGTAAGCCATCACCTCACCTTCCCTTCTTAAACAATCTCACTTACACTGCATCACCAGGCGCCAACTCCATCCTCGGCATCGGCCGCGCCTCGGCCCACCAATTCGCCCAAAACGGCGCCCGCGCCGTCTACATTGCCGACTACGATGACTCCAACCTCGCCGCCCACAAGGCTGAGCTCAACAAGCTGTATCCCTCAGTCGACATCCACACCCGCCAATTCGACGCCGCCGACGAGAAATCCGTCGTCGAGGTCGTCAACCACGCCCTCGCCAACTACGGCCGGCTAGACGTCTTCTTCGCCAACGCCGGCACCATTGGCCCCAACGCCATCTTCACCAACGTCGACCCTGCCGGCTTCATGGAAACCATGCGCGTCAACTCCCTCAGTGTCTTCCTCGCCGCCAAGCACGCCTCCCCCGCCATGCAAAAGACCTCCCCTGGCAAGCCCGCCCCTGGAGGAAGTATCATTGCCACGGCATCAGTTGCTGGGTTGCGCTCAAATGCCGGGGACACGTCTTACTCTGCGTCAAAGGCGGCGGTGGTGTCCATGGCCCAGACGATTTCCTATCAGTTGGCTGGCACCGGGGTGAGGATCAACGCTTTGTGTCCTGGTCTGATCGAGACGGGGATGACGGCGCCAGTGTTCGAGATGGCGAGGCAGAGGGGGACGCAGAAGAGGATTGGGCAGTTGAACCCGTTGAAGAGAGGGGGGCACGCGGATGAGATTGCAAGGGTGGCGCTGTTTTTGGGGAGCGATGAGAGCAGCTATGTGAATGGGCAGGCGTGGGCGGTGGATGGGGGGTTGAGCGCTGGTCACCCTTATGTTCCTGGGAGACTTGGTTGAGTGTAAGAAGAAAAGAGGGTCAAGTATGAGGGGACTGTGGTGATGTCTGATAATGAGCACTTTGGCGTTAAATGATGAGATGTCACTGAGATGAAGGCCAAGTAGGATCTATCTATACAGTATTCTACACTGTGCTCCTCTGAACCCCCCCTATTTTGCTTGGTGTTAATTAATCCAAGGCTTTCATTTGATTCTTGTGTGATTACGAGAGCGGCTTTTCCCTAGCTTTCCCCAGATTGGTTCATTTGTGACGCACCAGCTGCGAACTGAGGCAGCGTGGGATTTGTGTTGTTTTGGGTTTCGAAAAGCGGGCGGCTGACATCCCTGTGGCCCAGCGTGGGATGTGCACCCACCTGGCGTGTGCATGAGGGGGCTTGCATTCCCGCAGTTTGACGCCCACAACAAATCCAAAGCCTCGTTTCTTTTTTCAGTGGTAAACGCGCGAGCTTTCAAAATCCATGGTCAGCCCTCTTTTGCTTTTTGCAAAAAAGAAAAAAAGGAAAAAAAAAAAGTTGGAATAGCGTCAAGAGAGTCTGTTTACACTCTCTACCAATCACAGAGGAACACACACGTTTTGCTGTCTGGGGCCGTGTCTTTTTGGTGTCTCTTTTAAGATTGAGTGCACGGACACACCCCAACCCCAGAAAATGGCTGGGGAGCACCTATGACGTCTTTTGTGCAGGGCACACGGGACGCAGGCCGCGACACTCTCAACACACACGCGAGAGACTTCTAATTCCATCTTTTCTCGCCTGTGTATTCTTTGTGCCAAAGAGACAGGAGAGTTTTGTGGAGGGAGGATGGTAACATCTGCGGTAGTAAGGCAGCTAGCTATTTCATCATGTAGAAATCGTATGTTTCCTTGTGGGCAAGTCTACCTACCAATGAACTGGTTTTTCCCATCTTTTTTTGCCAGACTTGGCTGCATAGAGAGTGACCGAGAGACGAGACTCGATTATGCAATGTCTCGCCCAAATCGGATCCATCCGGTTAACGAGCCTAGATCGATCTTTCATCTGACCGCCTCGCTTCTTGCGGTACATACCGGTAGTGCTCTTCAGGGATGGGTGTCGTGTGAGAGGGCATCGATCTGGCATTTCCGCGCTCGTTCGGTCCCAGATGAGGCGGGTACACCAGACTGCTGGATCAGGCCTCAACAAACTAAACCATCGAATTGGCAACGTGGCTTCCAAAGCAGCCACACCGAGACGCATGGAAAGAGAAGAAAAAGAGAAAAGAAGAAGCCATGGTGACTTTTGTGTTATGCTGTGTGTGCTGTGCGCTATGCACGCGACTCGTTGCCAAGAAGCGGAGAACCTGGGTGAAGTGTGGGGGAAACGAGACGGTTCAGCAGCGGGATTGTTTTGCAACCGCATCCCGCAGTCTGGGGTCGTATCTGTGCTGGGTGTCCGTAATCAAGGGGAAAATATCACCAAATTTCAAAGGAGAAGGGGTACGACTTGGGGGGAATTTGCATGGCGTACACTGACGACGCCGTGGGAGGGGGAAAGATGTCATTGTGCAAGGTAGGAATTATCCCGAATATCAAACTGTAAGTTCCAAGTTTCGATTTGCTACCTGACCTGTGCACTTGTGTGGTTCTCAACGTTTAACCCCGACGTTGCTCCGGAAAAGCTCTAAATTCGGAGTAACGGACAGGGATTTAGAGTGCCCTGTGAGGCTTCCACTGCAGGGACTCTTTCCAGCACTTTTTGGCTGTTGGTGGCGAAGAAACGCCGACTCTTTTTGTCCAGCAAGAGAAAGAAGAGAGACCAGAGAAACAGCAGCAGCCACGGACTTTTTCTTTCTCCGTTGACCCTAACCCAGTTTGAGCTCGTCCCGCGGTCGGACGGCTGGACAACTGGAAAACGCAGTGACATCCATTGACACTGTGTAGCCACCACCCCACTGCGCAGTGGAGCGCCTACCCATCAACCACCAGGACCCCATCTCCATACCCGCACCCTCACGTTTGACTTTCTTTTCATTGTTTTACCTTCGACAGCCCACAAAACGAACCGCTTCGAGCTGCCACAGCACCCTCGCCCTGCTTTGCTCTGCGACAGGCAAGGCAGCCCAAGTTTTGCTGCACCTCTTTCCACCCATTTCCCTCTTCTTTTCCCCCCCAAAGAACCTTTTCAATTCTCGTCACGATGAGGAAACCGTAATCACCAGCAACGCCCTCCACCAGAGGTGCCTAGGATCTTTTTCTGATCCTGCCCACCCACTCTTATTACTCAACCATCCCGCTCTCCCCTTCTCGACTCCCAACTCCCGGCATCACTTTCATCCTAAAACGCAAAAGAGACCCGGCCTACTTGACCGACCACCTTGGCCGACGATCCACCTTTCGCCTGCATCTTTCACGGCTTCCTCCGACCCATCCGTGAGACCACACCCCGGCGACCGCCATCCACTGCTCCACCACCCACTTCCTGGTCTGGTCGGATCCGACATTTCCCAATCTGCCCCATCCCGACTCCCGACCTCAGCTACACCGGTTCTACCTCTTGTCATGGGTGCTGAGACTGCCATAAAGACCCTCGGGATCATCGCCATGTCAGAGGGTGGAAAAGTCGTCATGTCCAAGAGGAGTGCTCGGCCGTACATTGAAGAAGACGAAATGGAGAAGCAAACACTGGAATATCAGGCCAACGGAGACGAGAGAAGAAGTTTGGCCTCGGCATCTACCACCTACAGCAGTCAATCCAGCCTCGAGTCATCACCGTCAGTCCACGCCACCGACCCAGACCGAGATGTGGAACAGCTGCAGCTGTCGAGCCAGAAACACCGCATATTCACCACCGGACCCCGAGATGCCTTTCACCCGCCAAATAACGATCTCGAATCCGGTTCTATATCAGCACATGAGTTGGATAGGATACTCCCAACGGAGGGCAGGCCCTCCAATTTTGGGGTAGTCGTTCCAGGTGTCTACAGAAGCAGTTTCCCACAGTCGGAGGACTACGGCTTTATCGAGGGTTTGAAGCTGAAGACGATTGTGTAAGTAGCACCAGATCCTGCTCTCCATTTTTGGGGGAAGCCATTGCTAACCTGAAACGCAGCACCCTTGTACAAAAAGAGTTTCCGCAGGGCTATGACAAGTTCATTGAGAGGAACGGCATCAGACACTGCGTCTTTGACATGCAGGGCACCAAGAAGCAAGCCATCCCCATTGCCACCATGAAGTCGATTCTGCGGCTTGTCCTGGACCGGAGGAACCACCCATTGTTGATTCACTGCAATCATGGCAAGGTATGATCTCAGCCCAGATCTCTTTTGGCCATTACATGAGCAGTTCTCTGACAGTCTGATAGCATCGCACCGGGTGTGTCGTTGGTGTGGTACGCAAACTCTCTGGTTGGGAGCTTGGCAACGTCCTTAGCGAGTACAAGAAGTACGCCGAGCCGAAAGTCCGAGAGTGTGACGTAAATTACCTCACCGGCTTCGAGCCAGCCGACATCTCAAATCTCTTTCGAGAAGTGACTTGGCTATTTCGGATGCGAAACTTTCTCCGGGCTGCCTTCTTCGCCTTGATCATAACCGTCATTTGGCTATTCTCGGGCACCAAGTTGATATCAGCAGCACCTCGGCGAGCCAAAGCGTTGGAGGAGTAGGCTGTGTGAGGGCACAAAATGGGGTGAATTGGAACTTGGCAGCAAAGGATTCGGCAGGAGTCATGGGATGAGTCACCATGGGCAGGCTGTCTGATATTATTTCCATTCACAATCCCCCTTATGATACTGCATCAGTATTGGGATGGATGGCATAGAGACCCTAAAGATCATTGGAAAAGGGAGCGGAGACTGATCAAGTGCTGAAGTGGTCTCCCCGGGCGTGTTTGTGTTTTTTTTTGTTTTTTTTTTTTTTTTTTTTTTTTTTTTTTTTTTTTTTTTTTTTTTTTTTTTTTTTTTTTTTTTTAGTTTGTGTTTTTGACGGCCAGTATCTTTTCATTCCCTAGTAGTCTCTTTTATTTTCTTTTGTCTGGGTACAATTTTTTTTCTTTTCTTGTCTTTTTTTCGAGCCCCTGTGGAAGGGGACAATGCTACACTAGTTGTATAGTATATTTACCATGTACAGACATGGGTGCTATGTCATGCTGCCTGCATGCTACGAAGCGTTTGGCTGGACATGACTGCCGTGCTCTTCTTCCTGGGCAACCGGTGAAGAGGGTCGAATAGACCGTATACAATGTGAAGACCGAAACAGACAGCTCCTCCTTTCCCATTTCCTGTGAACTCCTCATTCCATTTTTAGAGGTCAAGTCCATTTTGAATCCTATCGGCTTTTTTTATTTTGTTTTTTCTCTCGTTTTCCTTGCCCTCCCTGATTTTCTCCATCCATTCTTCCCACTATACCATCCCCACAACTCTCTTACTCATCCTTGTACACCCCCCACCTGTTGATCTCCCTTCTCTCCTCCTCCTCGGCCTTCCTGTCGCCCGTGGCGTACACGTAGGCTCCGCAGACGGTGTTGAGGATGCCCAACCCCATGGCGAGACCGCGAACGCCGCCGCGGAGGGACATGAACTTCTGGCGGAAGCCGCCAGGGGGGGAGCGGCGAGAGGCGAGGAGGACGTAGATGCCTGACCAGGCCGAGGTCATGCCTGCACCGTCAATCTTGAAGCCGGCGAGGGTGAGGTAGGAGGAGAAGGCGAGGAGGGGGGAGAAGAGGAAGGGGAGGGGCTGGAGGCGGGGGCGGAGGTGAAGGGAGAGGATTAGGGAGGAGAGGGTCATGGGGGGGATTGAGGAGGCTATTCTAACCGTTAGAAAATGATCACTGGGAGATTTGTTACACACAGGGTATATATACATACTGCCCCAGGCGCGAACCGTGTCCATCAAGGTGACTTTATCGTCGGCCTCTTTTGGTGCCATTTTGAAAAGACTACCTATGAAAAGTCGTCAAACTTTGCGTGCGATGGCTCAAATAACTCGCATCTAACGTTTGAATGATGGCTGAAAATCTCAGTCAAGAGTTGTGCTGTCCGCTAGCACAGCTCATTCATCCGTATGTCGCTCAACCCACTCAACACTCTCCCAATCCGTAAACTTTTGAAGCCCTCCCCTCCACCAGTGACGTCGGTTTGGTGCTCAGCAGCTAGCGAGTGCCATGACTAAGCATGCAGCAGGCCCCCTGTCAGGGAACTGTTGAAAATGTCACGCACGGGCCACCAGTTGTTGTTGTCGTCGTCCCTGGCACCTGGAACACTCGAGAAATCAGATGGTTCTGGCGACAGTAACGGCAGCACGAGTTTGTGACTGTCACAGGTCTCTGGTGGATGTTTGTGAGGGGAGAATAGACGGTTGAACTTCAACTGCCATATGCAGCTTTTTATTGCTCGTCCTTTGTTTCTCCGGGTTGTATTTCCGGTTTCTAGAAGGAAGGTGTGGGGCGCTGTAATGTGTGTGTGTGGCGGTCTTGGAACATCCAAAAAAGCCACGCTTCCCATGTCCTGTCTCTAGTCCCAGTGGTTGTTCTGTCACCGCTGTCGAAACCAATCGCAATCGACTTTTTTTTTTTTTTGTCGCGCTCATCATTGCTCGCTCTATCTGTTGGGTTTGAAGCACAGGAATTGATAACGCTTGCTGCGACGGGACAGAAAGAACCAATCGGGCGGATTGCGACTCTCCCCGAGCGCCGACAGACATCTCGACATCGCCAACAGCTGCCCCCTTGCCAAACACCACCTCTCTACCCGTTACCACATACAATAGCGAAATAATCTGGGCAAAAATGCCCGACGCCAAAACCTCCGGCGCCTCCGCCTCCTCTGGCGACGCCCGCAACCGCACTACCTCCAACAACACCTCCCACAACGGCCACAACCAAGGCTCCCAATCCCGGCAGTACACCTCCGACCAAAAAGCTGCCGTCCTCCGCATCCGGCGCTGCTCCCCGACGGCCTTTTACGAGATCCTCGACATCCAAAAGACGTGTACCGACGGAGAGGTCAAAAAGGCCTACCGAAAACTCTCCCTGCTGACACACCCAGACAAAAACGGCTATGAGCACGCGGACGAGGCGTTCAAGATGGTGGCGAGGGCGTTTAGCGTGCTGGGGGACAAGGAGAAGAGGGACAAGTTTGACAGGTACGGGACCGATCCGGATAGCAGGTTTGAATCCGCGAGGGCTGCGGCAAGAGAAGGAGGTGGTGGGTTTGCGAGACCAAGGGGCGGGGGATTTGGTGGGTGGGAGGAGGATATTAGTCCGGAGGAGATATTTGCGAGGTTTTTTGGGGGTGGTGGCATGGGAGGGCCAGGGGGTTTTGGGGGGCCTTTTGGTGGTGAGTAACTTCTGCAATTGGAAAAAAAAAGGGAAGGCCCAAGTTGTGATGGATGACTGACAGTGAACAGGTATGGACGGGGGGCAATTCTTCTTCAACATGGGCGGCATGGGCGGGCCCGGGATCAGGGTACATCAGTTCGGAGGTGGCAGACCAAGAGCGCGTCCAAGAAACCCAGGACAGGAAGAGCCGCCGGCTAGCATCCTCGGCACGATACTGGGGCTTTTGCCGATTATCATTCTGTTCATCTTTCCGATTATCTCGTCGATTTTCTCCGGGCTAACTAGCATCACGACCCCGACAACGCCGAGCATGGTGTTTGACTATCCCCACCCGCCGTACACAGTGGAAAGGATGATGCCGAACTACAAGACAAAGTACTACCTGAAAAAGGCGGATATCAAGTCGTATACCCCGGCCAGGTTTAACTGGCTGGATAAGCAGGCCGAGGTGGTGTTTGTGCAGCAGCTGAGGATCGAGTGCGAGAAGGAGATGCAAAAGAGGCAGGAGCTGAAGGATCAGGCGACGGGGTGGTTTACCTATGACAAGGATAAGATGGAGGTGGCTAATAACTACCCTATGCCGCAGTGTAGGAGGTTGAATTCGTTAAATAAGTAGTGGAGGGGCCGGGGCGGGGAGTTGATTGTGGTTGTTTGCATGAATAAATACTTAGATAATATTAGTGGCTTTGGAGTGAAGGGGTGAGTGGGAGCGTTAATAGCTGGATAGCCTGTGCTGTTGCTGCTACGTACTCACCGGTAATGAGATTATGAAGACGTGTACGATGATGCGTAGGGTTTGAGTGATTTGAATTCTGAATCTTTCCTTGATCTGGTCGTTGTCTTTCTCGGCACTCTTTTCTTTCGCTGCGACTTTTTGTCTGCTACTTTCTCTGTCTATTCTCTCTGGCATGTGCAAGCCACCGCTGTGACTATTGAAGACCTTCAGGACAGTAAAACTCCGTGTCGGGTTCCACATCCGTCGGCACCTTGCGCCTGAGGTGAAGCGGACGAGCGAGAACTCTGGCGTTGTGTCCAGATAGCATCATGGCCGCACAAAGTCTTCAGCCACATCTCGAGACTCTTGGTGGTTTAAACTATAACCAAGTTTATCCTAACTTGAACCATTATCTGCTTTAAGCTTCCGTACAAACTGAGGTGTGTAAAACCTTGATATCTCGGGGCAGCGGATACAAGATAACCATGAGGATTTCCCCTACATTCAACCACAGTGCATATCGTAGCTCCAGCATTTATCGATACAAATCAGAAGTCCCTGCTCAAGATGAATCCGTCTTTAGCTACTCCCTCAGCGACCGATATCAACCTTCGTCTTAGGACAGACCTACAGAGCATTGAGCGCTTGGCCCATCGCATCGTTCAGACTACTGACATCTCTCGGACTTGGTTGCTCCCGACAGAGGTGCGGCAAAAGCTCAAGATGATGGGCATTCTGACAGCCAGGATCAAATCTAAGCTCATCTCACTACCCACCTCGACAGCAAATATCACCGATAGCGCCGTCCTCGCTGCTATGGACACCGCATGCGATAGTCGAACTGTCATCGAAGCCATGAGTCTAACGTTCAGAGACCAAACGCTAGCAAACTGCATTCTCTGTGAGATTATCCAGCCAGCCTGCGTTCAACGCCATCGACGTTGCTGACCATTTTCCAGGTCTTGGCATCAATCAATCACAGCATGAGCGGCAGCTTGATCCGCACCAAGGCCGCAAACTGCCGCGCGATCGCCAGCTTGACCAACTCACTCTACTCCAAGGCATCCTATGGTCCAGTTTCCGACTTTTCAGGACCGAGTTCACGGGCCTGTATCCCCACGCCCGCCATGGGGATCAAGAACCGCGGATTCATTCCGCCTTCTCCCACCAGAAAGCGATGATCAAGCGGCTTTTCCTCATAATTCTCACCACGGCAATCAACGACGCCCATCCCATCACGCTCGGCAACGTTCCGCCAAGGAGCCTGAACATGGAGACAGTCTTCGCCCAGCTCCGCCAGCTAGAGATATGCAGGCTGAATACCCTGCCAGCCACGGAGAGGTGTCTGATATCGTCCAGCATCAAGTCCCCTGCCGAGTCGTACAACTTTACGGCTGTTATCCGACAAGTCTGGGAAACCATCACAGCGAAGCGGTGTGCCTCCAACCTCATCCACGTGTATGCCAGCGCTTTCTCAGACCATGGGGCCGACATGGTACATCAACAAGATCAACAAGGGCATCCACAGCGTTTTGCATACAAATGCTGCCCCTCCCAACCATACATATTCGACCGACTTGTTCTGACCAGCGACGACCGTCCTCGTGGCGGAACAGCATCTGAACCGCTGGGACGAGGCAAAAAGGAAGAGAATTGCGCAATCTGTCTGGAAGACTTGTTTGGGCAGGAGGGCCAGGCACCAGCATTCGAGCTGCCTTGCCGTCATCGCTTCCACCTCGAGTGCGTAGGGCCCTGGCTCAAGCTGGAGAATCCATGGATGCGTGGGTTGTTTCCTCCCCTAAAGCGCAACTGCCCTTTGTGTAGACGAAACTTCACGCTGCTTGAATGTGTGCTGGCGGCGGATGCCAAGATGCGAGACCAACAGGAGAAGCAAAAAAGTCGGTAGCTTGCCAACGAGGGCCGTTTCAACTTTTCTATATTAGACACAAAAGCGCCATGGTGCTTGTAGGGACTGAAACAAGCATAGATGAAGCAACGCAATCATGTAAAAACATGTGTTCTACACGGTCCCTCTCTGCTTTCCACTCCCCCCCGCCACCACCTACCTATCCCCTGCGCAACGCATTGTACGCTTTTTCCTACAGCTTCCTCTCTTCCATTACCATCCTTCCAAGACACAAACCTGGTTCCCAGCCTCTTGGAATCGTGTTTCCTTTCCCAGATCGCCGCTTTCACGCCTCCAATCCAACAATATTCACAATGTTACCGTTATGAACCAAAAAAAAAAAGAAAAAAAGAAAAGATCTCGAGCAACGCTCCACCTCCATCGCCGTTCCCTGGCAGGCCCGAGGCTCACCTTGTTCACCTTGACCATCTCCCCATTGTAACCTCACGCCTCGCATCACATTGTTCCATTGCCAATGCATGTCCGCCATGCTTGACAAGCCTGGAATTTCAACGTTAATCTAGTGCTTGCTTGGGTGGTCCCGAGAGCCTTTTCTCTCTGCTCATGTCACAAAGTGGCCACACTAGATAGCGGTGGCAGCCTTTTGTCGGGTTTGTCTTTGTGATATGGCAACCCTCTGGCGGGAGTTTGGACCGTTTTCTAGCCATCATTTCTTCCTGCCTTGTGGTCGGCGGTGGGCTCTGGCGCGACCATCGTTGTTTACCGTCGATGTCTACAGGAAGGCTTTGTCGAGTCGAGATTGCTGTCAAGCCGGGAGTGTGACGTAGTCGAGGTGGTGTTGCGGTTAAAGATGTGCTGAGGTCGAGGTGATGATGTGGCCAAGGTGGTAAGGGGGGGCTGTGATGAAGTCGGTGTGGTGGTTGAGTTGAGATGGTGGTGATGAAATTGAGCGTGAGATTTTGACGAGGTGAAGCTATGGGTGGTAAAAAACAAACAAAAACAAAAAAGGTCAAAGAAAAAGAAATAGCAAAACAAAAGTCTCGCTGACCAGCTCGGTCATCAAAGGGCTCCGCCTCAACGATAGCAAGGTGATCGGCTACGAAACCATCCGGGCGAGAGGATTGGCTTCGATTCGGCTCGCCACACTCTTCGTGGGTTGTCGGACGCGAACGGGAGCGGGTGCTGGCTCCTCATTCCCTGAGGAAATGGGGGCCCATCGCGCCATCTCCCAATCCCCAAGACCAGCGTCCCCTCCTTGGTATTAGGTATCCCTAGTGGGAATGACAGCAAGGTGGTGGGCTTGAGACGGCATGTCTCTTTGCTTGTGCCCTGGGTAGGCATCATCAACTTCCAGGTCCTTAAGTGAGATTCTTGTCACCACTTCAGGGGCTGTCAACAAACAGCCGCGTCTCCCTAGCAACCACACTCTCGAGAGGTGATGGAACTGAGCTTCCAGTGTCCCTGTATTAACCCACTGCACTACATTAACAGCCAAAAGAGGCAAATCCCCTCTATATGGAGCTTATACGTCCACATCAATCACCGGCGGTAATGCGCTGTGGCCACGCTCACCTTTGACACCAACAATGCCAGGACTTCTCCAACCACCCTCACATTGTTCGCCTCACATTACATCCAAATTTCCAACCCCCACCTTTTAGCCACCCGACCAACTGCAGCCAAGAAAAGTCCGCCGCAAAAGCATTCGTCTCAGACAAAGCGTGCTGTCCTACCGAGAGAGAGAGACACTTCGTCAACGAGACCATGGGGTCAGCCATGGACGGGCTGCCGCCACTTGGTACCAATGACGCAGTACCTCGAGAAACTTGCACCAACATTCAGAAGGCTGTGTAACGGAGCTTCAAAAACTCTGGTTCGTGATCCCAATTCCGGCCATGTCGCGGCAAACTTCTTCAGCCGTTGCTGCTTCACACATCTCGATAACAAAATCAAACATGATTCATTTCTCATTTCCTACATACGACAGAGATACCTGTTCCCTTCCCAAGTTTCCGCAACAATATCCAGCCTACAGTGCAAAAACTCAAATGGCAATAAAAAAGCTCTTCTCCCCCTCCTTCGCACTCACCCTCACCCGCTCAACAATCTCATCCTTGCAAGCCAACCTAATCCTCTCCACCGTCGCCGGGCTCTCCAACCTCAGCAGCCCATCCTCCTTGTCATCGCTCCCAACCGTCGCCCCAACCCCATACTGCTTCCTCGCCGCCTTGAGCGCGTCCCTAATGGCAAAGAAAACCGCACTCCCCATAAACAACGGCGGCTCACCCACCCCCCTGCTCCGCTGAATAGTCCTCAGATCCTTCCACTCTACATCCTTCAGCAGGCTCACATTGAAAACCTGGGGGATATCCCTAAACCCGGGGATCTTGTAGTTTCCTGGGCCGCGGGTGGCGAGGCTGCCCTTCATCGGACCGTTCCGGAGCCAGAGGGATTCTTCCATGGTGAACAGCCCGAGGCCTTGAATAAACGCCCCCTGGATCTGCCCGTAGTCAATGGCGGGGTTGATGGATTGCCCAACGTCCATTTTGATGTCTGCGCGGAGGCAGGTCCAGGAGCCAGTCAGAGTGTCAACCTCGACCTCGGCGGCGGTGACGCCTTGGGTAAAGTAGAAGAACATTTTGCCCTTGTTCTCGCCCCAGACGTAGCCGATCTCGGGGGTTTTGTAAAAGCCTTGGGCGGAGAGGTTGACGCGGTCGAAATAGGCGGCGTGGGCGAGCTCTTTCATTGTCGCCTTTGGACCAAGCCTCTCACGGTAGGGCTGGAGGCGGGCGTTGAGTTGTTGGCAGGCGTTGTGGATTGCGTAGCCGTTCAGGTCGGAGGATGCAGACGCGGCCGTGGCCGAGGCGTTGGCAACGGTGTTGGTGGCCGTTTCACTAATGTAGACTGATTCAAAGGGGACGTGGAGCGCCTGAGCAGCGATCTGCGTCATCTTTGTGTGCAGGCCCTGGCCCATTTCGGTGCCGCCGTGGGCGACGAGGACAGAACCGTCGTGGTAAATGTGGACGAGGGCGCCGGCTTGGTTGAACCAGAGGGCCGTGAAGGAGATGCCGAATTTAGTCGGGATGAGCGCCAACCCCCGCTTGCGCCATTTGTGGGAGGCGTTGAATTTGGCGATTGCTTCCCGGCGCGAGGCGTAATCGCACTCCTCTTGGAGCTGCTTGTACATCAACGGAACGTGCCAGTCCGTCAGAGGCTGGTTAAAGTGGGTTTCTTCTAGGGGCCTGTAGAGGTTGATTTCCCTAAACTGCTCCGCAGGCATCCCCAGACGGTCGGCGACTTCGGACATGTAGGATTCGGCGATGAACATGCCTTGGGGACCACCGAAACCGCGGAAGGCTGTGTTGGAGACGGTGTTGGTCTTGCAAATGCGGCCGCGGACGTGGATGTTGGGGATGAGGTAGCAGCCGTCCGAGTGTGTCATGGCGCGCTCGCACACGGCGGCGCTGAGATCCCATGACCAGCCGCCGTTGTTGAAGACGTCTAGGTCGAGGGCTTGAATCTTGCCGTCCTTGTTGACGCCTACTTTCCAGCGGCCGAGAAAGGGATGGCGTTGGCCCGAGGTCAGCATGTCTTCCTCCCGGGTGAGCATGCACCGGACGGGCCGGCGGGTCTTTTTGGCGGCGAGGGCGCAGTAGGAGCTCAAGGGGACAGATCTGGATTCCTTGCCGCCAAAACCGCCGCCCATGCGCTTGACTTTGACGACGACCTTGTTGGATTGGACACCGAGGACTTGGGAAGCGTACACCTGGGCTTCGTTGGGGTTCTGGGTGCTAGACCAAATCTCCATCTCGCCATCCTCAGGCTTGGGGATGGCAATCGAGGCATTGGTTTCGAGGTAGAAGTGCTCTTGGCCACCCATCCGAGCCACGCCAGTAAAGGTGTAATCGCACTTTTCGAATGCACCTTCTGGATCCCCCTTTTTGATCTCTCTGAAAAACTTGTAGAAGCTCTCTTTCTCGATGGCCTCCTCCATGGTGAAGATGGCGGGCAGCTCCTCGTACTCGACCCTGACAGCCCGAGCACCTTCGGCGGCCCGGGCAGCCGATGTGGCAACGACCATGCCAATGACCTGGCCAGCCGTGTGCACCTCCTCCTCCGCAAAGAAGACCTCCTCAAAGTGTGGCGCGCCCCAATGGTTGGCCGCAGAGCTGGGCATGTCATTCTTGTCGATGTAATCCACCACCCCCGAGATATCCAGTGCGGGCGAAAAGTCAACCGACAACAACTTTGCATGCGCCCTTGCCGACAATACCAGACACCCATACAGTTCGTTTCTTGCTGGCGGAATATCGTCTGTATACTGAGCCTCACCCGTAGTCTGCTTCAGCGCAGCAACGTGGGGATTCGACTTTCCAACAATCTCCTGCATGTATGCCGCCGCAGCCTCTTGGTCCTCCGTGCCCGTCGAAATCTCTCTTTCAATCTCCTCCACAGCCTCCTCATCCCTCTCGCCCCCCGCAAACTCCTTCATCGCATCATGATAAAACCTATAAAAGAAGCCCAGCGCCAATGACTTTCGATAGCTGGCCATCCCACCCGGCACCCCAAAACCCAAATCGAAATCCCGGCTCAACGCACTCATCGTCCCCTCCAACGTCTCCAACTCGGCCAACTTCCTCCCCTTTAAAAACTCCCCCGCCCTCTTCGCCGCCACTGTCATAGGCGCCATGCCACCATACACCAACCTCGCCTCCTCCACAACCCCCTCCTCATCCACCCTCACCCTCAACGCAGCCGTCACAATGGCAATATCGTCATCCTTCCTCTTCGCCTGCTTATACGCCCTGAAGAACTCTCCCCTCTCCCTCGTCGCCGGAATCTTGATGCTGACCAACACCGCCTCCGCCGGTAAGCTCGTCTTCCTATACCCCTGGAAAAACTCCCTCATTGGCAGCTCCATTGTGTTCTCTCGTGACCTCGCCACCAGCACAGCATCGGCCGCCATGAGCACAGGATTCAAATCCGAAATCGGACTCGCCGTCACCAAGTTCCCTGCCGGCGTCCCGACGTTTCTGATTTGTCTCCCAGCAAAGTATCTAAGCTGCTTGTGCACCGCGGCAAAGACCTGGCCCCTCTTCTCCCCAAACTTTTCCTGTGCTTTCAGCGCTAGATGCTCGAGGTCGGTAAGTGTGACGTTGGCGCCTACTTCTAGCGAGTCCTCCCTGAATTCGTATTGCCGTAGCTCTGGGATGTCGGCGACGTAGACACTGACCGGGTACTGCACCGCCTTGAACTTGATCTCAATCTGCGTCTCGGTGCTCCCGCCAATAATCTTGGCCTGCGGGAACGCAGCTTTGATCTCGAGTAGCTGCTCAAGCGTGACAGGGCGGAACCACTTTTTGCGCTTGTTTCCAAATGCCAGTGGCTTGAACTCGTGCTTCTTCAGCTGGGGAGGAAAAATGAGCTCTGTGTCGGGGTCATAATCAATAAAGCCCGGCGGTGTAAACCGCTTTGCCGGCCCGCCATCCACCTCCCTCTGTCCACCGCACCCACCCCCATTGCCGTTTTCCATGCAGCAGCCCCCTTCCCTCCCGCACCCACCATTCGCCCCAACCTCTGTCTTTCTGCCTGTTGTCGCAAAGGTTTGCGCAGCGTTTAGGATAGACCGGTACCCCGTACACCTGCACAGATTCCCATCAAACCCCTCCTCGATCTCCTCCTCGGTCAGCTCTTCTTTACTATCCGCCTTATTCCTCAGCGTCGAATACAAACTCATCACGATCCCTGGCGTGCAGAACCCGCATTGGGAGCCATTCCCCTTTGCTATCCTTTCTTGCGCCGGGTGGGGGCGAGAGACGTTGCCGATGCCTTCCACGGTGATGACGTGCTTGCCATCAATGGCGACCAAGGGGGCGAGGCAGGCGTTGATGGAGGCGTGGTAGATCTTGCGGGTTGTCGGGTTGAAGCCGGACAGGACGAGGGTGCAGGCACCGCAACCGCCTTCGGAGCAGCCACTAGGAGAACGTCAGTGATATGTCATGGGGAAGGGGAGGGGGCCATACAGTTTGGTGCCGGTTAGGCCGATGCCTCGGAGGTACTCGAGGAGTGTTGCCTCTGGGTCGACATCATCAAGGACGACGCGGGTGCCGTTTAGGTAAAAGGTGATGGTATCGGAGTATTCGGCTGAGAGGGAGGCTGCAGAAGCGGTGGAGGACGTGGTGGCTATGGCGGAGGGTGCCATCTCGAAGGCGACAAGAAAGCAGTGTTCGTCCCAAGTTTGTTGCTTGCTTCTCTAGACCAGAACGAAAAGCCAAAAGAAAGAAAAAAAGAACAAAGAACTATTGAAAAACGGGTTGGGTCGGTCGGGGGAATGGTGCTGGTTTATTAACTTGATAGAAGCTACGGAGACTGCCTAGAGATATGAGAGAGACTGGGTAATCCAGCGAGAATGGCTATCCAATCCCCTTCCCGTCAATCAGAATGGCTTGGGATGGCAGTTGCATGCATTGGACGTCACTAGTCACAGCATGTGGCAAGCTTATCGGTTGAACGCGGCGGGGAGGTGTTTGGCCCTCTCGGAGCTCCCCCGCAGCTGCTTATCCACTTATCGCCGGTGCCCGATCCCACCTCCCCGCATTCTTGTGTCTCGTTTCTTGTTTGCTACGGATAGGCCTTTTGGAGTCAAACTCTCTTCTGTGTTGGACCCGTGACTGGTATAGTACATGGACAGCCAATGAACACCCAGCGAACCCTATCCAAACACTTCAACAGACAGTGGGAGTCAGATCGTTTGCTCAACACCCCGGCACCGGTCTTGGACGTGTATCGGCCGGGTGGGGTTCAAGAGCTTAGGGGACGTCCCCACTCTGAACGTCGGCCGGCTCCGACTGAGTGACTGTCGGCGCGTTCCATACCCTAACCCTAGCTCTTGTCCCTGTCTCACCTCTCACACCTCTCACACCTCACACCTCTCACACCTCACACCTGCGCACTCATCACTCACACCTGCTCACTCACCTCTCACGCCTGCTCACTCATCACTCACCTCTCACGCCTGCTCACTCATCACTCACACCTCACCCACCTCTCACACCTGCTCACTCATCACTCGCATCTCTAGCACTCGTCTTGATTCAATTGTCTCTTGTTAAAAAAGTCAGATGCACTCATACACACTGATATACCAACCCAACCCAGCAGCCAGCTTTCCCCATCACTTTGTAAAATGCAAGCACTTGGTATAAGCATAACTCAACAACCCCTGCCTTCCCATCTCCCCCCCAAACCCGCTGTCCTTGATCCCACTGAAATACGCGGCAAAGTTTGGCCTCTCGCTCTGATTAATCCACACACTCCCTGCCTCCAGCCTCCTGGCAACCCTCTCCGCCTCCTTCAGGTCCCTCGAGTACACCGACGCTCCCAATCCCGCGTTCGCCAAGTTTGCCCGCTTAATCACATCATCCTCCTCCCTCCACGACAAAATCGGCAGCACAGGCCCAAACTGCTCCTCCTGCACCAATAAGCTATCCTCTGGCGGCCTACTGACAATCGTCGGCTCCAGCCAAAACCCCTTTCCAGTCCCCGTCACATTCACCGTCTTGCCCCCCGTCTTGACGTCAAACCCCTTTTGCTTGCAATCCTCAATAATCCCCTTGACAATCTCAAACTGCAGCTTGTTATCCACCGGCCCAAACACGCTCGGCACCGTCCTGTCCTCTTGGACCTTGTACTTCTCCTCCACCTCCTTGACCAGCCTCTCCAAGAACTCGTCGTAAACACTCTCATGCACATAGATCCTCTTTGACGCAACACACACCTGCCCGGCGTTGAAAAACCCTCCACTCGCCACACTCGGCACCGCCTTTTCCAGATCCGCATCGGGCAGCACAATACACGCATCGTTCCCCGCCAGCTCCAGCGTGACCTTCTTCAGCGTCTTCGCGCAGGCAGCCATCACCTTTTTCCCAGTCGAAGTCTGCCCCGTAAACGAAATCTTGTGAATCCCCGGGTGGGAGCACATCAACGCTCCCAGATCCGCGCCGCCGTTGAGGACCTGGAGGACGCCGGGCGGGAAGATACCCCTCGCGAGCTCGATGTGCTTGAGGACGGCGTACGGGGTAAAGGGCGAGGGTTTTACTATGACGCAGTTGCCGGTGACAAGAGAGGAGACGATTTTGATGTTGGAGAGGATCAAGGGGAAATTCCAGGGGCAGATGGCGCCGACGGTGCCGATGGGGATGTGGGTTGCGATGACTTTGGAGTGGTCGTCCTCGTGTTGGATTTCGTCGGCGAGGGCGTGTTGGGAGTAGTAGAGGGATTGGGCAATGGCGGCTTGGACGTCGATGCCGGCGAGGATGGCCTTTGTGATGTAAATAACTGGGGATTGACAGCATGGGGAGTATAGACTTACGGATTTGCCTGTCTCTTTTGCCAGAATAGTGGCAAGCTCCTCTCCATGTTCCTTGAGGTTGTCTGCCAGCTTCACGAGAAGGGCCTGGCGCTCAGCAACTGTGGTCTGGGACCAAGTGACAAATGCCTTTTGAGCGGCAGCGACGGCATCTTCAAAATCCTCGGCCGTGGCGATCGGGCAGGGCCAGAGTTCTTCCTCCGTCCGGGGATCGGCTACCGTGTGAGTCTTGTCACTTTCCCGCAGCTCATCGTTGATGATGTTGTAAAACTGGAGCTGCATCTTGCCTCCCGAGAGCGTTTCTGCCGGTTTCCCCTGGTGGTGTGTTCTACATGGAAAGCGTCACAGACAAAGCGGTGGGTCGTGGGCGATGAGGAGTGGTATATGAGCACCACCTGGCTGAATTCGTCTCCCACCCGCATCGAGGAATATACCCGGCCGGCCGTTTCCCCACACGCCGTAAGCCAACGGCATTTTTTCCCCCCTGACATTCCGAGAAAGGCGTGGAGGGGCTCCATTGCCAAGTCGCAACCAGTGGTTGTCAGAGGTTGGATGCGGAGAAGGGAGGGGTTTCATCGTCTAGCGCCTGCGGCTGTCGTTCCCGAGACGGCAGATGTGCCTGGCAGTCCACTTGATATACAGTGCCACAAGTGTGGAAATACCCAACAACTCTCTTCAAGAGGTATATTAGCTTATCTCTTGGGGCCTCCGAGATGTTCAAAGAGGACTGTTGAGTAACATTCAACGCCTTTCGAATATTCTACAAGACCTATCGGCTGCCTTTCGAGGCCTATCAAGTGTCTTTCAGCGTCTACCGGCTATCCTGCGAGGCCTATCTGATAGCCTTTCGAGGTCCATCTGATATCTTAAGCGGCATGTCGGGCTTGCAGTGGTGCTTGCTCATGATAGCTAGATGAAGAAGTGACGCCCTTGCTCCTTTTTCCAAGACCTACCTTGCAAAAGGAAGAGAGTGACTGCTTACTCGTCCCTCCCCCTTGAAACTGCAGCACTCCCACCAGACCCATCCCCCATGCGAACACGGTTGATCTCCCCCGCTGTCATTTATGTCACTTGGAGTTTAGGACGGGCGAGATGGTTCGGGTCGGTCGTGAGTACAAAACACATGCATATCGAGCCTTTATAGGTAGAAATTACTCATACCAAGTACCGGCATACAGTTTGATCACGTACCAACCTAAAAGGCCTGCCTATTCAAACGTGCAGACGACGACGTTGGCATCTTTTTCCCAAAGACTGCGTGCTTCCGCCCCAACGCTACCATGCACGATCGCATACACATGTGTGGAGGAGCTGGTAGCGGCTACCGATCTCGCTTCTGGCACCTTTCATTCTGTCAGGCGTGCCTGCTGTAGGATGGCCAACAGTGGGCAAAAGTTCCTTGTCACAGCATCCCTGACACACGCCGACCTCGGTGAGAATCCGAATCGATTCGCGGAAAGCCGCCGGCGAGAGTTGAGGCTGACAAACATGGTAATGAAACGACTGGCGCCCATGTTTTGTGGCAGAATTTACCTGCCACAAGAGATCTGGCACATGATCTCTGGGTATCTGATGCCAGACTGTGCCCGTAAAAGTGCCTACCCAAGCCGCCGAGGGATCTTGGGTTCCAGTCAACCATGATGGAGATAGTTGGGCAGGGCCTGCGACTTTCTCGATTGACCAACTCGTCCATCGTACTTCGGGGACCCCTTCTTTCACAGTCGAATCAGATGTATGTAAAGGCTGGCTGGACTTTACAGGTTCCCTCGGAGCAACAGCTAATGGTTCATGACCTATGTTTCGGGCCACCGAATTCGGGACTTTGGTGGGGGAGCAGGGCATATCAGAATTTCTGGCAGAAGCTTGGGACGTGTGTTATATGACTACCCAAGGAGGCATAGTCAGGACGTAGTTGGGGACGCCGGCGATCAATAACAGCCTTTGACTTTTAGTACACACTCATCCTGGGCCACTGCAAGTTCAGATATATCTTGGATAGGCCAATCAATTGTCTTGTAAGGCCTGTTTGCTATGTTTTGATCCCTTCTGACTTCCTTTTTATACCCTTTGACTATTTTCCGAGACCTGTAGAGAGAGTCAACAGGCCTTGAAAGATAGCCGAGAGGCATTGGAACGATGGTAGAAGCCTATTATACCATCTTTGAGGTATATCGACTATCGTTTGACGCCTTATTGCTATCTACTTTTATCCACGATGAGTTAGCTCAAAAGTTCAACATGTGCTAGCTTAGCTGTCGGCACATTTCGATGCCTGCGATTTCCCCTGAACGGCTCCAAATAGATGCCAACTTGATGATTCTCGCAAAGATATCAGGTCAGACGCCCCAAAACAACCGCTGTAACGAGGCATGCTTTGAATTCATTGAGGAAGCCTTATGTCCGAGAGCGTCGACAATGGTCCGAGGCACACAACCAGCCCCTCTTCCCCGGATTTTGGGCCTTGGCAAAGAGGAGCTTCCCCACAACTGATGGGGGCGGGAAGAACGCCAAGAACCACTCTGGCTTGGTGAATCGCGTCTCCAAAGTCCGCTCAACACCTGAGGTCCATCAACTCCCGGGCTGTGAAGGACTTTGACTTTTTGATATTGACGGCAAACAGATAGTGGGAAAGCAGGATTGCTACACTAAACGTTTTCAGGTCAAAAACTGCTGGAAACATGGCTGAATACCGCCAAGAACAAGCATCACATGCAGACAGCCCTCCCTCGCAGCTTATCACCAGATAGGTCACCAACTCGAGTCTCCAAATAAACAATAAACATTGGAGATCTTCAAGAGGTAAAAACGACATGTGAATGACTTCATCTACAGCTTATCACGAAACAGGAACAACCGACACGCCCAACATGGCATGCCTGCCTCAAAAGTCCTCAAACTGTGGCAGTGGCCAGCTTCAGATGCCTCGGCACAGCACCCCAATCCCCGCATTTCAAATCCTGGGGAAGCAAAAGCGTGGGGAAGCGTTTGCCTCCCTTTCACTGGGAGCCTGGCTGCGTAGACCAGGGGTAGGTATCATTGAACAGTTTTCAGATATAAAACCGTCTTTCACATTCACTCCCTCATATTCCTCGCATCGTTTGCTTTGTCCATCCAACCTCGCCTCAGCCTCATCTTTCCTCCCGCCAAAAACACAACACGGTCAGAATGGCACCCAAACCCAAAGCCCCCGTCTACGTCCTCGGCGTGGGCATGACCAAGTTCATCAAGCCCCGCGGCAAGGTGGACTACACCGAGCTCGGCTACGAAGCCGGCATCAAAGCCCTCCTCGACGCCGGGATAACCTACGACGACGTCGACAACGGCGTCGCCTGCTTCTGCTACGGCGACTCCACCTCGGGCCAGCGCGTCTTTTACCAGTTCGGCATGACGCAGATCCCCATCGTCAATGTGAACAACAACTGCTCTACCGGTTCCACGGGCTTGTACATGGGCCGGACGTTGATTGCTTCGGGGGCGTCCGATTGCACGTTGGTGGTAGGCTGGGAGAAGATGATGCCTGGTTCCTTGGGGTCTCACTGGAACGACAGAGAGAACCCCATCGGGACGACGTACGTGATGATGGCGCAGACAAGGGGGCTGACCAAGGCTCCGGGGGCGCCGCAAATCTTTGGGAATGCGGGGAGGGAGTATATGGAGAAGTAAGCTTCTGCCTTTCATCCCGTTTCCTGTGGCTACACGTTTAGGTGGCTGACCGTAAACCAAAAGGTATGGCGCCCAAAAGGAAGACTTTGCCGAAATCGCCCGCATCAACCACGCCCACTCGGTCAACAACCCCTACTCCCAGTTCCAGGACGTCTACACCCTCGACCAGATCCTCCAGTCCCCCGCCGTCCACGACCCCCTGACCAAACTGCAATGCTGCCCTACCTCGGACGGAGGCGCCGCTGCCGTGCTCGTGTCGCAATCCTTCCTGGATGCCCACCCCCACCTCAAGGACAGGGCCATCCTCATCGCTGGCCAGGCCCTCACCACTGATGCCCCTTCCCTCTTTTCCAAATCTGCCATTGACCTCGTAGGTCGGGAAATGACCCAACGGGCGGCTGAACTCGCGCTGGGAGAAGCAGGCATCACGGCGAGAGACTGCCAGGTGTGCGAGTTGCACGATTGCTTTTCGGCGAATGAGATGTGCCTGATTGATGCGCTGGGCTTGTCCGAGCCGGGAAAGGCGCATGAGTTTGTCCGTTCTGGGGCTATCACCTACGGCCCCAACACCAAGGTGGTGGTTAATCCATCTGGTGGGCTGATTTCAAAGGGGCATCCTCTTGGTGCCACGGGTATTGCGCAGTGCGCGGAGCTGGTGTGGCACTTGAGGGGGTGGGCGAACAACAGGGCGGTGAAGGGGACAAGGCATGCGCTGCAGCACAACCTGGGGCTGGGAGGCGCAGCGGTGGTTACGGTTTATAAGAGGCCGGATGGGCAGGAGGCCAAGGTGTTGGGGGATGAAGAAATTGGAAAGCTGAATGGGGTGGGTTATAACCCGGCCGTGGAGGCGAAGGGGTTCACGGAGGAGCAGGCAAACAAGGTGAGGAGTAAGAGGAGGAGTGAGTTTGCGCTGACGAAGACGTTGCAGCTGATGAAGGCTGCTCAGTCAAAGGTGTAAGTGGGGAGGATCCATGATGTCCTATCTAGTTGTAAATAGGCGGTGGGGAATCTGTTTTTTCACTCAAAGTAAAGGTACCGTATTGTGGTGATCGGTTCGTCGTCTTCGTCTCCATCAGCTTCACCTTTGGCTTCCCTTGGCCCTTTGTCTCTTTCCTCATCCTCTTATCCATGTGATGTATCCCATTCCTGCTCCCCGAAACGCGCCCTGGAGACCTCCATTTCGTCATCTAGTTGTTTCCTCTTGACAATTACACTCGGCAGCCCTGTTCGAATTTCGGTTTTGGTTTCGGTTTCGGTTTCGGTTTCGGCTTCAGCGTTGCCACCAGAGTGGTCGGTAAACACCCAGACCGGGCAATGTCGACGGGTTCCTCGTTGTCAACTTTTGCTGCTTCTGGAAGCTCGATATCTGGGGCAGGATTGGGGAAGGTGGGCAGGTGATTCACGGAAAGGCTGTACAGGCGGTGGTGGTTCAGAGACGGAGCCTTGTTGCCGCGGACCCCAGGGGGATGCCGTTTTGGACTGGTAAGGTATATCGAGGTTGCCGGTTGGTGGGTAGGTAGGTCGTTTTTTCGCTCTCCCAAGGATAGAGAAATAGACAGTGCTGCTTTGTCGGTTTACGAGAAGAGGATTTATCTTCTTACGGCACGCACACACACAGGGAATTTCGAAAAGGATATACTATTGCGATATAAAAGTGTTTCCTGTTTTAAGTTTGGGAAAAAGAGTATTAGACTGTCAGACGCGTGATGCCCAAAGCCGCCAGTTTGGTTTAAACCGCCGTCGACTGCTCCTGGGTATTTTTTAGACGGTTTGGTAATGGATGTAAAGTAGTTGGACTTGTGATATCTTTCTGCTCACCTTACTCACCTTGGTTTACCGTGTTTTCTTACCTTGTTTTCTCGCCTTGAAGCTCGGCACCGAGCTGGCCAACTCCCATTTTGCCTGAATATCAAATTCATGCGGCTCACAGCTGAGGTCTCAGCTTTGCAGCTTAAACGCCTTGCCTGCCTTTTGCTGCCATTTTTGGAGCGACACAGACCTCTTCTTGTGTTGTGATATGCTAGGGTGAGAGCGAGGGGTGAGGGACCGTGCGCTTGTCAGAGGTTGTTCCATGAGCCTTCGATTGGAGGGTGATCATACAGGTAAACAAATCAGGCAAGGGCTTCGGCGAGGGAAATTCATGCGACGGGGAGTCCGACTTTTGAAGGGGAAGCGTGGACGTGAGGGTTTTCAGCTTCAGTCTCGGGCCGTTGAACTTGCGAAAGTTGCAATGGCTGCGATGTTCCCCTCCGTCGCTTGATGTCGACAGCTTGGCGCTTGGTGCTTCTTCACCCTCACTTTAACGAGGCAACATCAAATCAAGAATTCCCAGCCTCAAGAATCAATCTTTAACATTCGCCACGCCGACTTTAGTTGTCCGATATCCCCTCCACTTGTAAGACCCTGTCAGCTTCTCCGACGCCTGTTTCACAGAATATCACAACCTCTCTCTCTCTCTGCAGCACCCAATAACCGGCCCCCCTCTTACGACCCCAGTTCGGCACTTCCCTTGTTTTTATGGAGTATTTTCCTTGCCATCACTTTGAGCATAATACATCCCGCATTTACACGGGCCTTTTCGGCTCTTGTCGTTCATCGACCCAGTCTCGTCCAGACCCAAGCTTACAACCCATCGTGATCTGCCTCGGCGCTTCCCCTCGCCCACGTTGTGGTGTTTTGTACATGGCAAGGTAGTCCTTGTCTTTCTCACAACCTTCCTCCCTGTCGGGCTTCTGCGCCCTTGACCAGCAAGTGCCCGGAGTGAGCGACCAACGTGGGGGTTCTCCTGCCATGACCGGAACCAAATCATATCTCCTGCTGGTATGAACTAGAACATTTTCAAAATGTCGGGTTTCAGTTCCTCGAGGGGAGCTGATCGACCACGGTTGTCTGTTGGCTGTCTATCCTCCTTTTACCCGCTGGCCAGGCTGGCTGGCCCGGTGATGTGGCATGAATCTTGGGGTTCTTTTTTCTTTTTAGTTTTCCTTTTTCACAAAAGGAAACCAAAACGAATGTTGTGATGCCCGTCCCGTCTCCCATACCGTTTCTTAGCCCTTGTAGCCTTTCTCATTGTCTTTAGCCTGGCCATCCTCTTCTCTTCCTTCTCCTGCCGTAATCAGAAGTTCACGATCATGATTGCGAAATTATCATGACTGTCAATTTCTTCAACATCGTCTTGTAATTACCCAAATGGCCGGTCATCATGGACCCTCCTCCATCGCCACCAGCAGCGGCAGATCTCTCTCTAGGGCCGGTCCTTTTATCATTCTCACTTGCGACAGCTACGTTTGCTTTCTCGACGACCTTTGTGAGGTTCTTTTGTGCTTATAGGGCTGGTTCAGGCTCAAGGCGAACAAAGTACCAGGCTGATGACTGGGGGAGTGTAGTCGCCACAGTACTTGAACCTTCTCCCCCATGTTGCGGTGGTATTCCTGCGTGCTGACAGAAATGTAGCTAGTAGCCCTGATATCAACCTGCTTCACCCTCGTCGAAAGCACCACCTTTTCCCCCCTCCGCGCCCTCGAGTACGACGTCCTAGGCCAGCCCTGGTACCTCATGAGCGTAACCTTTTCCAAAATCGCCATCTGTCTCTTCTACCTCGGGATCCTCACCTCCAAAGGGAAGCAATGGCGGTATTTGTTGGGCGGACTGATCTTTGTGATGGCGGTGGTGAATCTCGCGTTTGCCTTGACGGTGAACCTGCAGTGTCGGCCGCTGGAGAAGATGTGGCGCGGGGCCGAGGTGGAGGGAGCATGCTGGGATCCAAAGGCCCAGCGAGACTTTGGGTTCTTTCAGGGGGCGTTTGGGGTGTTTACCTGGTTTTTCCTGGGTGGGTTTGGGGTCGTGATAGGAGGGACGGGTTTGGGGGAGGAAGGGGGGAGGAGGAAGGGAAGGAATGGGGGGTGGGAGTATTGGGGGGCTTTTGGGGCTTGTTTTGCGTATGTCTTTCCCACCTGTACCCAGCGGGTATGATGAGGTGCTGACAAAATCACAGATCAGGAATCTTTGCTATCGTACGAACAGCAAGAACAGCCCAGACAAGCGGACTGGGTGTGTACACCCTCGGCCACTCCTACGCGAGCCTCATGGCAACCCTAGAGCAAAACCTCGGCCTCGTCGCCGCCAACATCCTCACCTTTGGCACGCTCTTCACCTCCCGCCGACGGCTACAACAACGAAATCCCTACCGTAGCTCCCCCTCCTCCCCCGGCACTTCCCGCAGCCGCAGCAGCCGCAAAACAGGCAAACCACCCCTCTCCCGAGGCGGCAGCATCACCCGCAGCATCACCCGCGCCTCCTCCCGCGCTTCCTCCCGCAACTCTCTTCACAGCAACCCCACAGGCGAAAGTGTACAAGGCCACCAAAGACAAGGCCACTCCGCCAGCGTCAGCAGCCTAGGCAGCTTCCGCCCCCACAACCCCAACGACAATGCCCACGATAAATACCCCGCCGCCGGCGACGACGACGACGACGATCGCCGCAGCAGCGATGACGAAGACGCACACTTCAAAGGCGGCGGCGGCGAGGAGACCGACTTGGAGTCGGGGAACTGGTGGCCAAGGGGAATCATCAAGACGGTCAGCGTCGAGGTGGTGGTGGAGGAGGTGAATGTTGATTATTATGTGCCTGGAAGCCAGGATAACAATGAAACAGACGGCGGCGAGAGCTCAACGTTGGCCGCAAAGGCGGCAGTTGCTAGGAACTCGGTACTTGTCATACCGCCTCCCAAGGCGAGGGTGAAGCGGGCGAGTGTGGCTTTTGATGAGCAGACGGGGGAAGGGGAGGAGATGGCGGATTGGGAGGTGATGATTCGGGGCGGGCCGGTGAGGTGATTTTCGTATCAAGGGTTTTGGTTTTGGGTACCTTGATATTTTTAGCGGGCGCTGGCGGATACATTCTTTTAAAGGGCAGGACTTCCGGGTTGCTTGGGTTTGACGATAGATACTGGCGGGTTGGCGTTGAGGGAATGAATGGGTCACGAACTGCGAAAAGCAAAAAATGTCGAGTTGGCGAGGTGTTGGTCGATTGCTCCGGAACAGGAATCAGGTTAGGAATGGACTCGTGCGTCGTGCCAATCGGCTTCTCGATTTTACCACGGTATTTTGGGTATCCCATTCCCATATTTTGTGCCACAAGATGCTCAGGCTCAAATGTATGTACATGTTCCGTCTAGTATACAACAAGCATCTCCCCCGATGCTGTGTCCCTCCTGACCCTCCCATTCTTGTTTTCCTCTCTAGAGAAATGCCCAAAATTTGTTGTATATGCCCCCCCTTTATTTTCCCAACCGTCATGTTTTACAAATCTCCCCATACTGTACCCGCTCAGAAAGGATACCCATACGTGGGCGCCCGTCTCGCTCGATGATCAAATTCCTTCCTCACCATCCCCGCCAACTGCTCCCCAACAAACTCCTCATCCACCTCCTCCCCCCACCTCCCCCTCAGCTCATCATAAACCTCCATCACCCTCCTCTTCCCCGAGCAGGCATCAAACGCCCTCAACACCCAAACCACCAGCCAAGTCTGCAAATGCACCCCCGTCTTGCCCCTCTCATCCACCGTCTTGACCAGCGCCCGAAAAATCTCCTCCAAGTGCCTCCCCGACCACGCACTCCTATGCAACCTCCCATGCTTCGCAAACCCCTTAAACAGCCCCAAGAAGATCGCCCCGTGCAGCGGAATCTGAAAGTACTTCATCTCATCCACATACCTCGCCACCCTCCCCAAATCCCCCTGCTTCCCATAATGGTTCACCAGTATCCGATAAGTCTGCAAATCCGGCGTGGTCAACGCCATGCTCTGAAACCGTTCCTGCTCCCCCGGAAACTTTTTCCCTAATTTCCCCATCATCATCAGCGCCTGCGTGATCGCCCTCTCCGTCATCACCCCCTTCACCGGCAGCTCTCCCAGATCCGCATTCCCCGCCTTCATCCTCTCATACACCTTATCTGCCGCCGTCTCCTCCCCCGCCCTCAGCAGCCCCGAAACCATCGCGTTCAGCACCACCGTGTCCACAATCTCTCCCTGCATCACCATCTCCCGGTACGCCGCCCTCAGGCCACCGGTCTCATACTTGAGACTAAAGTAATAAATCAGGCTGACGTAATGATACCGGTTGTACGCGTGCCCTCTCTGCTCCATTTCTCTATAAATCATCTCTGCCAGGACAAAATTCCCGGCTTTGCATGCAACGTTGAACAAAATATTAAACGTCACGTCATTCCCCTTGATCCCAGAATCAATCTCCATCTCCCTCCACAGCTTCAACGCTTGCTCGTTTTCGACCTCGGTGATCCGTCCGACGTACTTGCTGCCAAAGTGGATAACCCTATTCCACTCTGCTCTTGTCAGGGCGACCCCGCTGTTTTTGACATCGCCAATGACTGTGAAATAGCGCATCATGGATCTAGCGTTCAGTTTGGGGGGCTGGCCCAGGGCTTTCAGCAGCTGATGTCGGAAGTTGGCGTCGAGGTAGAGGATCTTGGGCTCGGGGAGGCGCTGGTAGAGGTCGTAGATTGTGTCTAGGTCGCCCATTTCGGGTTTGATGAGGTAGTACTTTACGGCAAACCGCAGCTCGAATAACATTTGCCTCTCTTCTTCGTTTTGGGGCGGGATGACCTCATCGGGGGTCGGATATTCAACCTGTTCTTTTGTGCGCGCAAGAGAGATTTTCTGGGTATCGGCGGGGGCGTAGCCGCGCATGTAGGGGTCGGCGTGGAGTTGGATGTAATCGCTCAAGGGGGCAACCTTTTCGCCATCGTAGGGGTCGACGAGGGCGAGAAGCTCTTCTTTGGAGTGGCCTGGTGGTGGTGGTGGTGGTGGCGGTGGTGGGTAGGAGTGCTCAGGCTCTGGTTCTCGCTCTGGATGTGAAGATGACGACGTATCATTGCTGGGCGGTTCTGGGGTGGTAGCTCGAGCGACGGTGTTGCTTTTCGCTAGACGAACAAACGATGGCCGGAACGAGCTCCAGAATCGGATTGTTGAGAATCTGCGGAGGGTCGGGGCGGTCAACGAGTAGTGAAGTTGTCTGGTTGAGCGGTGGTGGTAATGGTGACAACCCCTCCCTGACCCTCCGCCGTGGTTATGATATGCGGAGCTTGTTGTGACTGAGGTCTGCCATTGCCAGGTCGACGACGTTGACGACGACGACGACGGGCGGTGCAAAAAGAGGATCGCGCCGCATATCGACCCGTCAATTCGTCTAGAGACTTTCATGGGCTGTCGTCCAACATGGTGGCCTGCCGTCAGCCCGACCTCGCATGCCCTTTGTTTCTGTTGGTCTCGGTACTCCTCCCGTAACGGTGGTGGTTCGTCCGGCAGTTCGAAGAGGCGGAGTCACGGCGCCGGGGGGGGGGGGGGGGGGAATAGTGGGAAACGATTGGTGTATTTATAAACCACAAGTAAATGGCGACAATGATGTGCTAAACGCGAATGTAAATTTGCTGCACCCCCACATTGA